>JAHWGI010000318.1:715000-810000 GCA_029379305.1 Frankliniella fusca | reverse complement strand
GTATCAGTGTATGTGTGCGTCTACGTACGCGAGTGTGTGTGCGTGTTCTCTCCCAGGGAATTCATTACCGACCCCCATGAATGCATGCATAAGCCAAGCAGGACACACACACACACACACACACACACACACACACACACACACACGCGCGCGCGCGCGCGCGCGCGCGCCTCCTTATCCAGGTGAAACTCCCCCTCCTCTAAATATTCGTCGCGGGACAATGTCGCGGGTTCGCGTCCCGCTGCACTCCGCGCGCGCCCTCCGCGGCGGGCCCAGGTAGGTCATCTGCGAACACAGAGGACGCGCCAAACTGTTGCAGTAATATACATACACTCCCCGTTCTATTCCTTCCTTTATTTGTTTCCTCGCTTTTTTTTTAAGCCCTTTTAAGTTATCCCCTTTTTTTCCCGTTTAGAAAAAAACATGCATGTTGCAGTGGCAAAATTAATCATGCCCTCGGCACTCGGCACGCGGCGCGACATGGTTCGTTAGCCATGCGGCGATTAGCTTCCTGATCCCTCGGGTCGCGCTGCTGCTGCTGCTGCTGCATGAGCGGCCGATAAACCGATACCGCACACGTGGAATAATTACAGCATCATACTTCCAAGGAGAGGCTGACTGTCTGCTGCGCCACGTGAAAGTGAGCAGCAAGAGTGGACAGCAGCGAAAGTGACGCTTCTCGAAATGTGAGTGTTGCGGGTGTGAGAACTCGAAAAAGTCAAAGTGTGAATTTTATCAGGGATTACGGGGACAGATGTTCGAAGGGACACCGTAAAGCTACTGATAATATATACAAATATAAACGGATTCGCGCAGTTGTTTTTTTTTTTTTAATGAGTGTGTTGGTGTGGGTGCAGCGAGGCGAGGGGGAAACAACTCTGATTTTTGGTGCATAGATTTTCTTATTTTCTGCATTTTTTTTTCTGAATTTTTGTTGATTTGTAGTTGTTGTTATTTTGGCTTGTATTTTTCCTAATTTTTAACGAATTTTCTTGGAGAGTTTTTTTCTGAATATTGCTGAATGTTTCCGAATATTCTTCTGCATTTTTCTGAATGACGATAGGAGTGCAAAAATTTCATATTTGTTTCCTCCTCAGA
This sequence comes from Frankliniella fusca, assembly GCA_029379305.1. Classification (NCBI taxonomy): domain Eukaryota; kingdom Metazoa; phylum Arthropoda; class Insecta; order Thysanoptera; family Thripidae; genus Frankliniella; species Frankliniella fusca. The sequence goes on along the minus strand of JAHWGI010000318.1, from coordinate 808,902 downwards.
GAGCAGCGTACTGCTGGTACTGCAAATATAATAGAAGTCGTGCGGGGTCTTTAGTAACTAATCTCCAGCCAGCCGCGCGCAGGCCGCAATCTCATGTGCGCGCTGCTCTGCCCGTGGAGTGCGGCGCGCCCGTAGGCGGTGTGGGAGGCGGGGCGGGGCGGGGCGGGGCGGGGGGCGGGAGTGGCCGCCACCACCACAGAGTGCTGCTGCTCCGGGGGCGCGGGGGTGGTGGGGTGGGTGGACTGAGTGGACTCGCCCCCGGATTGCCGCCGCGCGGCCCCACGACGCTTTGCGCTGCGGCGGCGCCTCTGGAGGAGATTATGTGGCTTTTGGAATTGTCTTTGCGCCTCCGCCCCGCCCCGCCCCGCCCCGCCCCGCCCCGCCCCGCCCCGCCCCGCCCCGCCCCGCCCCGCCCCGCCCCGCCCCGCCCCACTCCAACGGCCGCGGGCGGCTCGCTCGCACGCCTACAGCCCGCCCCCGCGAGCACAAGATCCCCTTGCATTTGTCGCGCCACCGCGCGGTGCGGCCACCACGAGCAGGGGCAAAGCTCAGTAAAAAAGCTCTGTAAAGCCAGACGCCCTCCAGTATGGTCGTTGTGATTTACGACGCTCGGATCCCCGCAACGACACTTAAACAGAAAGAAACTACGTAACATTGATAAAACCTAAAGTTTAAGAAACATTTTTTTTTAAAGCACTGGAAAAACAAAGGTAGGACTTAATGCCTGTTTAGGGGTGTGAAAGTTTAATGCCTTTGCAAAGGCACGAAATTGTCCAAAGGCATTAAAATTTAACACCTTTGGGAAGTTTTAATGCCTTTGCAGGGGTGCTAATTTTCAATGCCTTGGTAAAGGCATTAAAACCCTTCTCGTCCTACCTTTGTTTTTCCAGTGAGGTTCTCGAGGACGATCATTAGGGTTGCCTATTGCACTCGCCCGTGAATTTCTTTTTATTATTGACGATTACCCCTAATAATGGTCGTATCAAATCACACAGAATTCCAGTAAAAAAATAATACAAGAATTAGGTTTTTTGGTTTTTTTTTTAAATTTTGATTTTTTTCCCCACAAGGCTGTTCGCCATTCATGAAGGGTCTGACCCACACGTGCATGCACTACGTGATGGGGCGCGGCGCCACCGCTAGCTCCGCCCGCGCAGCTGCAGCACCCGGACCAGGTCGAGCACAAACCGATGAGGTAAAGTTCGGAAAAGGAAAACGGCTCACGTACTAGAGGCCCGGCGGCCCCGCCCCGCCCCGCCCCGCCCCGCCCCGCGCTCATGTTTTCACACGTAAGGGATGATGGCTTCGCAGTATGAGGGACCTGAGGAAGCAGGGGGGGGGGGGGATAAAAAAAAATGTGGGAGTCTCCTTGCGGTTGGCAGCGGCGGCCCTATAGCAGGCCCTGGCCCACCTCACCCGGCTCAGATCGGCGCGGAGGCCGGCGGCCCAGTGCGGCTGGACAGCCCGGCCCGGCCCGGCCCGGCCCCCAGGAAGAGAAAGGTAGAGAGAAATTGCCGTGAAGAGAAGGAGCGAAGAAATGAAAAGAGGTAATGTGGTGGAATGTGCCGAAAGAACAGTGACGAATTGGGTGGGAAGCGGCGTGAAAATGACATCAGGACTGCCAACAGAAAAGGTTGCCCCCCCCCCTCCCCCTCTGCTGCGCTCCGCCCACACCTCGGCCGGGCTCGGCAGGGCACAGCTGCGCTGGACAAGAGAGACTCCGCGCGGAAAAGGGGGGCGAAAAAAATCAAGCATTAAGGTTCTGGCCGCGGGGACTTGAATAAAGACGTTTCTTTCTGCAGCATAATTCGTGCAGGACCCCGCCAGCAGTGGTGAGTGTTTCGGACGGCGAGCGCGCCGGCGCGCCGCGCGTGTTTGGGATTGAAAAGAGACGTGGCGAGTGCGAGTGGGATAGAAAAGCTTCAAGTAAAGCAAAGTAGGGCTGTGACGGGTGTTTGCCCTCTCAAAAGTGCGACATTGCCTATACTTTCTTTAAGGCACTGGTGTGTATCCGCAGGTCAGCAGGCATGTCGGCGAGTTGTGTGCGAGTGTCGGCCGCGTCGGCCCCCTGTCGCGGGCAGGGCACGGGCCAAACCCAACACAGCAGTGGCGCTTAGGGCCTAACACGGGCGCCCCCCCGGCGAGCCACGCGGCCACAGTCGGAGGTCCCGCCCCGCCACGCCACGCAAAGCAGCCGACATATTGCACACGTAGTAGTTAGGCGGAGTTAGACGACGTCGCGCTGATGAGATTCAGCGGGGAAACGCGTACTGCGCGCGCCACCAAAGAAACACCTCAGCCAGGCGGCGCGCGGGTCGGGACACGATAAATAAAAATAAAAATAGAGTAACCTTTCCGCCCTCTTCTCCAATCAATGTAAGTACATTAGTTTTCAGGGCGTGTGTTGATGATACAAAGCAGGACACGTTTAAGCAACTTTTCTTTAGTACTTCTTCTTCTTTTTCCCCATCCCTTTTATGTATGGTTTTGTTCCGATTACAGACGGCTTCTCTCCTCTTCCTTGCTGCTACTTTTCCTCCTTTATTGAAGGGCCCGCTGGCCGTGGCCTTGGACCGACTCTCGCGCCGACCATTCGCTAAGTCGATGGAAAAAGTTTGGTTGTCTGCGATCTACCTTATTCCCTTCAGTGTAAAAAAAAAAGGAAGGTGTGGAAGGGGGGGGGGTAGACGAGGTCGTGCAAGCTGGGCGGGAGTGAACGTGGAACACGGTTAAGATGAAACCCGGCGCTGGGACTGTGGAAGTGCCTTATAGTAAAATTATATTAATTTCGAAGAAAGGGAAACAGCGCAAGGGACACAAGGCGGGTGGGTCGGGTGATGTGGTACACGCACGGAAGTGGCTGTGGTCAGTTTTAGAGAAAACTCCGCTCCGTGCGCTGGTATATGCACCACAGGAAAAACGCAAAATGAGGGGAAAAAAGAGTTTGGCTCGCGGACAAGAATCATAGCTGCGAAAAGAAAGTACAAAACAAACACACAGACAGACAGGCAGACTGGGGCAAGTCCTCAGGCTAAACCCGTCAAGTTACTGATGCCTGACCGCGGCACGCAGCACCACGCCACCCCACGCCACGCCGCGCCCCCGTCCGACGCAGAGCGAGCAGGGGGAAAAGGGAGGTAAATGAAGAGAAAAGGACAGATAAAAGCGAATGGAGTCCGGCCGGCCCGGTGGTGTTGCGTGTTGCGTGCGAGGAGCAGCAGAGCCGCGCTGTTAAGAGCGCTTAAGGTCCTCCCAGTCTCACTCCAGTGCCGCGCAAGCGGGCTGCGCCTGGGCTGCGCCGATGCACCCAGCCCCGGTGTCACACGATAAGAAAAACAGTGTCTATGATTTTTTTAAGGAAAATTTTTTGAGGCAACCCCTGATTTTGAGGAAAACTCATCATATTTTCAAAGGAAGTTTCCTTTAAAAATGAGGAAAATTTTCCCCTCACTCTTTTTTTTTTTTGGTGGACTTTCTCAAAATTTGGGGAGTTGTAGTTTTTCTCAAAGCCACGGAAAGCCTCAAAGTTGTCCCTAAAAAATAAATAAATAAATAAAAACATACTGGTTTCCCGGGCACCGCTCCTTTAAATTTGTCCTCAAAATTTCTATAGGCGAGATGGAATCTCTCTCTCTCTCTCTCTCTCTCTCTCTCTCTCTCTCTCTCTCTCTCTCTCTCTCTCTCTCTCTCTCTCTCTCTCTCTCCATCATTTCAACATTAGCGCGGTGCAGAAATGGACAATACATTTGGCGTTGCAGCCTGGCGTGGCCTGGCGTGGCCCTTAGCGAAGCTGCGGAGAGTTATTGAGCGGCGCCAGTGCCGAGGCGCCGCCGGGGTGGGCGCGGGCGCGGGCGCCAGTCCGGCCCGGGCCAGGGCAGGGCCAGCCGGCCGCTATAACCCAGGCAGAAAATTATCACGAGCTCGTTATCCGAATCGAGATTGTGTTTGCACACCGAATGGACCAGAGCGGGAGTGGGTCCCTCCCAGGAGGGCTGGTCTTGTGCTCACAGCGGGAATGGAGAAAGCACGCTCGTCAACAGTTACTGATCCCACGCCGAAATTTGTTTAGGGTCCGCATGTGTGTAGCACTGATGGGTAAACAAAGGTGCTGGCTGAATCCTTCCTTTCAGAGGGTGCGATAGGTTGGAGGTTTTAACCAACTTTAGGGATGTTTAGGGCAGGCAGTGGAAACGCACAGGGCTGAGCCAAGGACGAGGCGCGAGACCGGCTAAAACACCTGTATTTGGGGGAAGACACTGAAGAAACTTTATACATTTTCAGTCAAAAGCAAGTGGTGATTTAGAAAGTCCATGAAATGTTTCGCTTATCCGCGATGAACGAGAACGGAGCCATTTCAAACGGCACCCGCACTTCCCGGACCGGGGCAACCGGGGCTTAAGTAACGAGAGCGAGAGAGCGAGAGAGAGTGAGTGAGTGAGTGAGTGAGTGAGTGAGTGAGTGAGAGTGTGCGTGTGAGAGAGAGAGAGAGAGAGAGAGAGAGAGAGAGAGAGAGAGAGAGAGAGAGAGAGAGAGAGAGAACCACGCATCATGACTCATATCTGCAAAACCTCAGAGTGCTGAGTACCTCCTGCCGCTGCCTCCGAAACTTATTGTTATTAATTACCACCGTACTGGCACCAGACCGCACCGCTCTGCTCCAACCCCACAGCTCGCAGCAGTGTGAGACCCCCGGGGATCATCCCGCTGAGTGGGTCGAGCGAGGCACATAGTCGGTTTGCACACCCATCGCGTTTACGAATGTCCAGTTTCCTACTCTCCAAAGGAACTCTTTATTTTAACACAGTGGCTCCACTGCAAATGCAAGAGTGAGAAGTCTCATCACAAAGGAGCGAGATTTTTTTCTCTTGCTTCATTTAAGTGAGAGTTTAGGAACCTCGCTCTTCTTGAGAAAGAATTTACAACATCACTCAAATTAAGTAAGATAAAGGAAAATAATCATCACTCAAAAAGAGCGAGGTTTCCCAATCCTCACTCGAACAGGGCGAGATTTTTTAGACCATTGCTCTGAGCGAGAAAACCAAACCTCGCTCTCAAAGAAAGAGAGAAAATTTCTCGCTCTCCTGAGAGCGAGAATTCTCGCTCTGGTATTTACAGTGTATAAACTTTGTGGGTCTGATCTGGGGACCCTAATAAATCACTCATACACTGTGAAAAAAATATTCGTCAATTTACGACTTTTTCCGTAATTTGTGATAACGACATGGAATTGTAAATTTACGAGGGCAGTCATAAAATTACGACAGCAAATTGTTATCCGTCAAGGAAACCTAAGTCCACACATGGTGTGAAAATATTATTGTAACAATATAACTGGAAGTTTTTTAACTTTACAACACTTATCATGGAAAATTTTCGAGGGGTAAATAACTCCGAATTTTGATGTACACCACTAATTCAAAATTCACACTAATTCAAACTAATTCACGCGAATTCAAAACTAATTCACGCGAATTCAAAACGAATTCAAAACAAATTCAAGCGAATTTAAGGAATGACCTCAGAAAATACACGCACATCTGATCCAAATTATTCTCTCAATTACATGATTAAATAGGATTTTTAGTAAATTTTTGTGAATGATTTCTATTTATTCCAAATTATTGGAAATTAACTTGCAATAATGCAAAACAATCACAGTTATTTCAATTATTTTTTAAAAACTTTTCAGAAACAAATTTTGCTCTGCAATTGAAAGGGTGGCGTGAAAACACAGAAAATTTTTGCGGCAGTAAACCTCCCGAAGGAGGTTGCGGTTCCCGCCAGGCACAGGGCTTTTACCCCCTGTGGCAGCCAACTGCTTCGGTGTTCCATGGGAACCGGCGCTTTGCTGACTGCGATCCTATCGCGCAATTCGACAGATTTGATCCCCGTACCACCATTGGCCTACCCCTAGAGGTACGAGCGGTGTCAAGGGCGTTAGACTTCCTGATCCCAGTTTCAGAGGCCTTACCTCAGAGGGGTACGCGGGATTCGAACCCACAACCCCGAGTGCCGACACGTAGCCAGAACAGGAAGCGACCCAACGCCCAGAGCCACCGAGCCAACGGCGGTGAGACGTGTTTAATTTCTACTTGACCTGCCCTGGAGCAGCTGCCAAAGGAAATCCCAAGCGCGAAAAACACTTTCCCGAGTGGGAGTCGAACTTCGGACCACTCAGTTCGGTGTTGCGCGCTCTACCAACTGAGCCACGACGCCACGATGACTGTACAGTGCGACGGGTTCGAGCCGTATTTGCCGCGTATCCTGCAGCCTCCAGCCAGGAGGACAGGGCAAATACAACTCGAACCCGTCGCACTGTACAGTCATCGTGGCGTCGTGGCTCAGTTGGTAGAGCGCGCAACACCGAACCGAGTGGTCCGAAGTTCGACTCCCACTCGGGAAAGTGTTTTTCGCGCTTGGGATTTCCTTTGGCAGCTGCTCCAGGGCAGGTCAAGTAGAAATTAAACACGTCTCACCGCCGTTGGCTCGGTGGCTCTGGGCGTTGGGTCGCTTCCTGTTCTGGCTACGTGTCGGCACTCGGGGTTGTGGGTTCGAATCCCGCGTACCCCTCTGAGGTAAGGCCTCTGAAACTGGGATCAGGAAGTCTAACGCCCTTGACACCGCTCGTACCTCTAGGGGTAGGCCAATGGTGGTACGGGGATCAAATCTGTCGAATTGCGCGATAGGATCGCAGTCAGCAAAGCGCCGGTTCCCATGGAACACCGAAGCAGTTGGCTGCCACAGGGGGTAAAAGCCCTGTGCCTGGCGGGAACCGCAACCTCCTTCGGGAGGTTTACTGCCGCAAAAATTTTCTGTGTTTTCACGCCACCCTTGCAATTGCAGAGCAAAATTTGTTTCTGAAAAGTTTAAAAAAATAATTGAAATAATTGTGATTATTTTGCGCAGTTGCAAGTTAATTTCCAATAATTTCGAATAAATAGAAATCATTCACAATAATTTACTAAAAATCCTATTTAATCATGTAATTGAGAGAATAATTTGGATCAGATGTGCGTGTATTTTCTGGGGCCTCCCCGAATTTAAAACGAATTCAAGTAAATTCACAAAAAGATCACAATAATTTCAAAAATAAACTTTGCAATAAATTCAAAAAATTCAAAGCTAATTCAAAACGAATTCAATTCAATTTAGACAAATTCAATTCAAATTCACGCAATTTGTACACCGAATTCAGAGTTGTTTACCCCTCGAAAATTTTCCCGTAACCGTTACGAATATTTTTCACAGTGTATCAAAGAGAAAAACAATGCGTAACACCTAGACCGAAATATTACAAAAAGGTCAGGCCATTAACGTTTTCGCAGTCGGAAAGGTAGCAATCCAACAGCACCAAAAGCAACAACAGCCTCTGTGTTTTTCTTTTTCCTTGAAAAAACACAAAAGCCATCTCGCGAAAACATGCAGAGAAAACTTTCTCGGAGCGCTCCTGGTGTGATTCCGCTCCGCTGCCTGAAGACCGTCGTCCGCTTCGAGAAATCCCCTTCCTCCCGCCCCGTCCGTCCGGCCAGCGCCTCTACCCCAAACCCAAAGCGCTACCCCACGCCCCCACCCCTCCTAACGCACCCCGTGACGTCACAATGGCGGTGACGTCATCCGCGCGTGGGCGAACGGGATCCAGAGTGGGAGCAGCGGGAGGGCGCGGGGAAGTACCGAGTCGGGAGAGAAAGAGAGAGAGGGGGGGGGGGGCAAAGTGGAGCGGGGACCCGCGCGCGGACGAAGGTGCCACGCCAAGCCACTACGCGGGGAAAATATATGCCTCCGCCAGAAGGCTTTCTATGCACATATTTATTTTATTTAAAAGGGTTGCCGCGGGTGGCGGCGGCGGCGTCGCAGGAGGCATTCCGCGGGAAATTAGCTTGTCTACATGGGTCTGCCGCTTACAGTCCCCGACAAAATAAATGTTTGGACGAAAAGAAACCAGTCTCTCGACTCGACGGAGCTCAGGTAAGCGCAGCCCTTCATACAAATACATTTTTTTTTTTTGAAATGTCCATAATACCTTTCAAATAAGTACAGCCCCAAAAAATTGTTCTCCCTGGGAACACTTTTTCTTTTTCTTAATCTCTTTTTTTTTAAAAAAAAGATGAGTATCTACGGTTAAAAATAACAAAATAAATAAAGAAAAAAATGTCTTTGCTACCCCGTGCTGCTAGTCATACCGCGACACCCACGGCGTCCGCGTCCGCGTGGGTGGCGACGACCTACGAACACGGACCCGCGAACGAGTGAGGTGGATAGACGAGCGCCTCACCCGCCCCGCCCCGCCCCGCCCCGCCCCGCCCCGCCCCGCCTCGACAGCCATAACGCCCTGCGGTGACAAGGAGTCATATCGCCCGCCCCGCCCCGCCCCGCCCCGCCCCGCCCCGCCCCGCCCCGCCCCGCCCCACCCGTGTCACGTGGACACGGACAAAAGGAATAGACGCGGCGGCGTCACCGCAGGGGATGGAAAAAAAAAAGATATACGCGTACGGTGGTGGATAGGCCAGGAAGGGGAGAGGGAGAGAGACAGGGATAGGGGGGGCGACGAGGCGCGACACCCCAGTGGCGCCCTACCCCTACCCCACCCCACCCCGCCCCCAACCCCCCACCCTGCTCCCCTACGTCCCACCCCAACGGACCAAGGGGCGTGTATAAGTCTCGGAGGGACACCTGTCACCGGGCGTTTGGCCGCACGCTGCTGTGTGGGCTGCGCCCCGCTGCAAGGCTTTCAGCTCAGACGTAGAGTGAGATGGAGATGGGGTGGCGGCGCGGAGGCTGTAGGCGTCGGAAGCAGCAGGTGCGCCTGGTGGCGTCCGTGTTCTGGATAATGTGAAGGGGTGCAGTCAAACTTGAATTTTTTGATTTCAGGATTGCATTCAGGCTTTAAAATTTTGATGATGTTATTTAAAAGAAATATTTTCAAATTTTTCACCTTCGTGGCACGGTACTGCTGCCATGTACATAACCCGCACATGCAAAAAGAAGACAGAGATGAAATTCGCTCTTCCTCACCCAGTTTTAGGGGCGTTACCTAGTCGTTACCTGGAAGAGGAGGAGGAAGGTGGAGGGCTGCTCTGCCCGAAGCGTGCTCTCTGTAATTTATTATCATTGTGCAAACTTGAATAATTTGGCAGGGCCGCAAGAAGAAGGGGCACGCCAGTGACGGGGTGGGGGGATGCCCAGTGGGTGGGGGGATGTCCTCCTCCTCACCCCTTCCCCCTCTCTGGTACCCTCCTGCGGTACCCACTCGGAAGGGATGGGTTACAGACCATATACCCCAGGGGAGGCGCCAGGCTTAATGAGACAGCTGCTCATGACAAAGCAATAAATACTAACCGAGTATAGCCTTGACCTGGACACCCACGATAAAAAAATAATATGGTCACGGCGATAATCCATCAGAGGACGGCTTAGCCTGTCCGGCCGCCCACGCGGTCAAGCCCCCGCTGTCCTGACTGACCAGAGCCGAGCCAACACACTAATCGAGTTTGCGAGACCTGCCGCGCCGCGCCACCCCCCGCCACACCACACCGCCTGCCCTGTCCACCCCGGCAGCTCGGCCAATCAGCAATCAGCACACAAACACAAATACGAGTAGTGTGTACCGTCGCGCCACGCAGGGTGGCGGTCACGAGTTCAAATACAGGTTGCGCGCCCGCACCGCTTCAAAAACTAATAAAGATATAAATAAATAAATAAACTGAGTATTGCTCAGGAACTCCTAATCCCCACGTTTAAACGTCGATGAAAACAGATACGATGAAACCGCGATATCGAATTCAGCACGGAAAAAAGTTCAAGTTTTCATTGCAGCCACAGTTTTTTTTACTTTTTATTTAGATTTTCTTAAATAAAGAAAATACACAGTTCAGGCTCGGTTAAGTAATGGTTTATCCAAAAACTGCGCTCGCAAACTTCACTGGAAACACAAGTGTGCGAATGTCGTATAATTGGATGTGTGCGAATGACCATTCCTACACTTCAGCGCCTAGGTGTGAGTTTTCCTTGGAAAATCGCACACTTCGCCCTCCAAGTGCACGAATGGGCACTCGCACACCTAGAGGTGTGTGACATTCGCACACACTTAGGTTTCCAGTGTTGGACGTTGTTCAACCCCTGAGGAGGTGGAGTTGAGCGACCGTCTGCGGCGCCAGCCCCGCCCCGCCCCGCGGCCGCAGGCGCACCACGGCACCGAGGCGCACGATGGGTTGCCTAACGCGCACGGCGCTGCCCTCGCGCCCGCCACCCCTGCAGCCGTATCGCTCTCACGCCTCCGTCCTCGTCGCACCTATGGCGGTGTCCTACATGTTGGGATGGCAGGGCCCCGTGAGTGCGACAAGGACGGGGACACGAGAGCGATCTTCTGCATCCTAGACGGCAGGGCGAGCTGCGCGCGGCGCGGGGCTGCGCGGCGCAGCGCGTCCAAACAGACCGCGCCGGGGGGTTTTAAACTCCGCGCGCCAACCAGAGGCGGCCGCAGGCCCGGAGCCCCGGAGCCCCGGAGGCGCCGGGAGCACGGCGACGGTCCGCGGCGAGGGAGGGCGGGTGGTCCGGGTCGGGAGAAGGGGGTGGTGGCTCAGCGGGCAGCTCTACCCCGCCCACCCCCCACCCTGCACGCCTAGGGGCGTTTTATAGATCCAGGTCGTCCCGAGCGGATCCGTAGTGTGGGGTGGGGGGCGGGTGTGCGGGGGTCAGGAGGGTGGGGTAGGGTAGGGTGGGGGAGCGCCAGTCCAGCGCCAGCAGCGTGGGGAAGGGAATGGTGGTGAATGGAGGGCCGGGCCGGGCAGGGCCGGGGCGTGGAGGGGAGGGGAGGGGCGCTCTGTGGGGGGTGGGGCGCCTGCGTCGCGGTCATGGGGCGGGTATGCCTTCCCGATCGCTATACGGCCCGACCCACGGGGAAGGGGCCGTGCCGCGACCATGCGAACGGCCAAGCTATGAGAGGTTCAGGGTGATATTTGGAAAGGATCCGCGTCGAGCGGGAAACAGCTCTGGAATTTTTGTACATCTCGTAATTGAGAAAAATCCAGAAAAAAAATCGGAAAAATTAAGAATATTAAGAAAATTTCAAAACAAAATTCAGGAAAATTCACAAAAATTTGGGACAAATTCAAGCAAAATTTAAGGAAATAATTAACAAATATGAACAAAATCTGTATACCACAGTTCAGAGTTGTGTCCCCCTCGGTGGCCGGCAGAGCTCTAGGCCGTGGGCGTCGCGCGCCGGGCCGGGCCGGGACAGGGTCGGGGGCGCGCCGCCGCCCCACCCACCGCGCTGGCGCCGCTTGCGCGGGGCCGCTAAGGGGGCGCGAGCGTGGGGCGGCGCACCAGAACAGGGCCAGCAGTCCCCGTGTGCAGCGAGCCGAGGGCCGAGCCGAGACGAGCCGAGAGCAAGGGCCGAGCCCAACGAGTGCCTGCCGAACTACCAAACACGCGCACCGCGTCCAGCACCCGCAGCAGCAGCAGCAGCAGCAGCGCTCTCGAGTGCCACCGAGTGCCACCCGTCCCGCGACCGACTTACCTCGTGTCAGGTGAGTGCCGAAGGAAGTGCCGACAAGAGCCGCGCGAATAAGACGCTGCTTGAGGGAGGGATGTCCGATGCAGTTGACAGGTCAGCGTCGACAGCGACAGCGACTGACAGGTCCATGGGTCACCGTCTGAAATCTTTAAAAAAAGACACATTTGTTTTTCCGTTGTTACCTCATGTGACAATATTTTTAAAAATTCTTTCGTGTTTTTCCGAGGTTTTGTTGACAAGTTGTTTATCGCGGCCCGCCCCTCCCCGTCACGAGCCGAGACTCCGCGCACTTTGGGCCATCTCCATGATTTGGCACGCTGCTAGCAGCGTCGTGCGTCGCGCGTCCAAGTTTGAATTTGGCGGGCGGCCGCTCCGCGTGACGTCATACTAGCCGCAACCCCGCTCGAGCCCCTCTCTGGGCCGAGCGCCGCCGTGCCCTATCCCTGCGGCGCCCCCCTCTCCGGCCGCCCCCTGCGCCCCCCGGCTGGGCCCTCCGAAGCCCCTTACCCCCTACCCCCGGAGGTATGCCCCCGGGCCCGGGCCCCCTCTCTTCCTAGCTCGCCACTGCGAGCTCGACGCCAGCAACCTGTCCTGCTTGTTAGCCCCGCTGCTGGGCGGTCGCATGCATTCGGTTCATCCATCCGTGCATGCAGCTATTCAATGTTTCGCTAACGAGTCGCCGGGCCCGGGCCCGTCTGGTGGAACAAATTAGAACCGCCAGAGTCATGATCTGACTCTGAAGGGCGAGAGAAAGGAACCGGGAGTGAAGAGTCAGCGAGGGAGAAGCAACTGCGAATTTTTCGGGTGTACAAATTTTGTGAATTTTTAGTGAATTTTTGCTTCATTTTTTTTTCTATAATTCTGTAAGTTTCAGTATTTTTTTTGGGGGGGGGGAATTTCCCTATTTTATTCCAAAATTTTCTTATTTTCCGAGAATTTTTCTGAATTCCTCAGAATTCTTCTAAATGAAAAAGTGTACACAAACTTGAGAGTTGCTTCCCCCTCGAGAGTCAGCCTGTTGGGTAGGCAGCACGAGGCGCGCGCGCGCGCTGGGTTGCCTATCCTGCCATCCGCAGGCTGACTCCGCAGGCGCGCGGCGCGCCTGCATGACGCGAAACAAGTGTTGGCAATCGGGCGGGCAAGAGCCTCGACCGGCATCTTCTGTCTCCCTCCTCCCTCTGGTTAGCGTCGAGTGAGAGGGAAAGAGAGAGATAAAAAGATGTCGGGCGAGGCTCTTGCCGTGCCCGATTGCTAACACTACGCGAAACCCATACACACTACCGTATATGCGCGCGGAAAACTTTCGCCATCCAGTTCTTTTTTATTTTACGGGCAAGCCTTGCCTCGCCCGCCACGCCCCAGCATTCACCGAAAGTCATTCACTTTGGCTGGGGCGCGCTGCGTGTCTGCCGACACTTAGCCGTGATCACGGGCCTCTTAGCCTTGGCTGGGCTGCCTGGCCTGCTGCAGCCGCCGTCCTGTCCCTGTCCCCTCCTACCCTACGGAGACCGGCAGAGGAGGCCCACCTGCCGTGCCGAGCGATTCCGAAGATCGCTTTCATACCTTTGTCCTCGTCGCACCCATGGAGCACTACCACGGCCAGCATAGGGCACCGCTGAGGGTGCAACAAGGACGGAGAAATGAGAGCGATCTTCGGAATCAGTCGGCTGAGCGAGGGCCGCGGGCGCAGAGACACACTGTGAAAAATATCCTCGTAAATTTACGACATTTTTTGTAATTTTGATTTACAAAATATGTCGTAAATTTAAGATAACCCATTCTTGCTCGTCGGTCAACTTCAAGTCGATAGGGAATGCTTGTAAATTTACAATTTCAACTTGTTATTTTACGACTTTTATCATGGAAAATTTTCCCGTACCCGTTACGAGTATTTTTCACAGTGCACGAGACCCGACGCGCCCGGGCCGGGCCCTGCACTTCGCGGGACCCATGCGAAAACGTCCATGCAGCTTCCAGAGAAAACTGAAAATACGATCCGGGGCGCGCGCGCGGCAGGAGGGCGTCAGGTGACGGGAGCGAGGGAAATCAGTGTTGCGCAAGATAATTATACAAAACTCCCCTCGCGACGACACCTGTACGAATGAGGCATGCAGGTGGGTATCTCCTCCAGCCTACCAAGAGAACACGGTAAAAACACTGTCTGATTTTTTGAGGAAAAAGAGAAAATTTTGAGGGTCCCACTTAATTTTAGGAAACCTCCCCATATTTTGAGGAAGTCTCCTCAAAAATTGACGGAAGTCATCTCCTCAAGTTTTGAGGAGGCTTCCTCAAAGTATGAGGAGGCTTCCTCAAATGACGTGGGATCCTCAAAGTTTCCCCTATTCCCTCAAAAAATCAGACATTGTTTTTAACGTGAACCAAGGGTCCACCACTTTGGTAATCTTGAGTACACTTTGTCCGATAATTACTGGTAACCACATCCCAAATATTCCTCTGTTCTCTGTCACGCTGTTCGGGTTTTCCCCCGTTCTAATCCGCCATCACTGGTAATCGGTAAATGGTACGCTCCTCAACGTGATGGGCCCCTCGAGCAGAAACTCCACAAAATGAGACTACCTTTTTGCTTCCAGAGTAGTACTGTGCAAAACTAAGTGTGACACTACATGTCAGTTTAAACTGCGAAACTTTAGTTTCGCAGTTACAACTGCAAAACTCACGAGTTCGTCAGTTTAAACTGCAAAACAGTTTCACGGTTTAAACTGACGAACTCGGGAGTTTTGCAGTTTAAACTGACATGTAGTATCACACTTAGATTTGCAAAGATAATCACATACAGGTGTATTCGTAGGAATTTTCGACTTACTGGTCTGGCAGCACTCGCTGGAGGGAACAGAAGTCTTCTCCCGGGTCCGGGCGACTCCTCCTCAATCCCTCCCGTCCCGTCCCATCACTGGCACGGCTGCGGTGATGCCCTTGGTCACCGCACCGCGGCCTCCCCGCCCCGCGCCTCATGCCTCAGCGAGCGCTTTGTCAAGAGGGGCGCATTGCATCTTCTTCCTTTCTGACTACTACTCGTCTCGCCTCTCCCCAACGCTATGCGCGCTCAGGTCCTCGGGTATAACATTCCACTCTCTCCCTCCGCTCTCTCTCTCTCTCCGTCCGTCTGACTGTCTCTCTCTGCTCGCTGGTTTTAATGAGCGTCGCCACGAGCTGAGCTATGCGTTTGCACAAAGGGAAGTGGCGAGGCGGTGGAGGCGGCCTGGCTCGGGGGCTGGGCTGGGCTGGGCTACCCGTGGTGGCCCGGGGCGCGAATCTGCCGCTGCAAAAACAAAATGCACTAGAGATTCCCCCCACGTAGCAGCAGGCGGGACGGGGCAGGGGCTGCGGCGGGGTAGTGGCCGGCGGGGTAGCGGCCGGCGGGGTAAGGGCCGGCGGGGTAGCGGCCGGCGGGGTAAGGGCCGGCGGGGTAGCGGCCGGCGGGGTAAGGGCCGGCGGGGTAGTGGCCGGCGGGGTGGGGCCGGCGGGGCCACACCGTAGGGTCACACCGCCCACGAGGACAGCAGCGCCGCGCGACCGCACCCGACCCACTCAGCAGCGCCAACAAAAACAACAACAACAGCGTGGTGGATATATGCTGCGCTACCGTCCAATTTTGTAGGAGGTGACATATTTTTGTATTTGTTTTCTTCGTGCATGAGACAAACTACTTGTGCTAAAACGTAACATGGCGTAACGTCACAAGGGTCTTGTATATATATTTAAAAGAAAACACAGGAATAAGCCCGCGAGGAATAAAAGAAAAGGTCAGTGCGATGTAGCTGCGGTCTGTTCATATATGACTTTGAGTGCAGATGTGTGTGTGTGTGTGTGTGTGTGTGTAGTGTGTGTGTGTGTGTGTGTGAGAGAGAGAGAGAGAGAGAGAGAGAGAGAGAGAGAGAGAGAGAGAGAGAGAGAGAGAGAGAGAGAGAGAGAGAGAGAGCGTGTGTGTGAGTGCAGCGGCGGAGCACCGGGGACGAGAAACCCGTTGTTTTTACGGTGGGATCGCACGGTGCGGTTTACTGCCCGCCTCGCCTCGCGGCGCTCGCGGCGCTGCACCGGTTGTTATACGGCCTCTTAATATCTCCTCTCTCGAACAGTTATGGAGGCGTCGTCCTTTCCCTTTCCCGCCCCTTTATTTCCGGTCCGGAAGTACGCCCTAAGTCGCGCGTCGGCGCGCGGGCGTATCGCGAGAGCGCGCGCGCGGATTTACTATGAATGATAAACGATATGGCTAATCAGACTCGTCGTAAACTACTCGCGCGCGGCGGCAGCGCGGCTCGGAAGCAGAGCAATAAGGCGAAGCAGGGCGGGCAGAGCAGCAGCAGCGGCGGCGGCTCGCGGCCAAACGATAGACGCGCGCGCAGCAGTTTCGATAGATTTCAAATATATCCCTTTTTCGCTCGGGGTTGTAAAAAGTGCGCTGCGTCACGCCACGGTCACGCCAACCGTATGTCACTTTAGGACGCCGCGCATTCCGGCTGGGCGGCGTGCGCCCGCCCGCGCCCGCACTGTAAATGGGGGGATGGGGATGATGCACGTCGATCACGAGAGGATAGCGCACGTTGTTATTATGTGTTTTTTGTGAAATATTATTTAAGTGAACTTCTGAAATTTGTTTTCGATGAAACCATTAGATTCCTCGTAAAATTTCCTTTTGAACGAGCATACACGTTATGGGGTTCCAACCCATTCGTGGCACGTCATACTACAATCATTCTTGTAAGTGTCTTTTTCCGGGCTCGAAACCCCATGACATGTATGCTCGTTTGAACGGAAATTTTACGAGGAATCCAATGGTGTCATCGAAAATAAATTTCAGAAGTTTGCTTAAATGCTTATTTACTAAAACCGCACAATAACGCGCGTTATCGTCTCGTGATCGACATGCATCATTCCCCCGCTTTCAGTGCGGGTCGCAGAGCAGCAGTCTCTGCAGCAGCAGCAGAAGCCCCCTGTGTGCCTCCATGCCACGGGCACGGGCCCGTTGGGCTGCAGGGGGAGTTATGCTCCCAAGTGACCAATCCGAACCGCTCAATCTCCGGCGGCGGTCGCGGTCCCGGGCCGACGCCATTGGCCGGGGCGGGGTGGGGCGTGGTGGGGCGGGGCGGGGCGCCTGCTAGTGCTAGCTGGCCGCCCCACCCCGCCACCCCATCCCACTCCACCAAGCTGCGCGGCTCAATGACGTCACTGCCTCCATAGTACTCGGCATGCGATGCTTAGGCTGCGCGGGAGAAGGGGTTGGAGGTGGAGTAGTAGCAGCCTCGCCGCGCCACCACCGCGGGCTAAAGCGGACCACCTCCATCGCCTCGCCGTCGCGCGAACCGATCACGCCAACAAGTAGTAAATCCACCCCGTAGTTATAGGTCCCGACGAAGAATAAGAAAGCCGCGCGCGCTAAACCCGCCCGCAATTAAGTAAGTATAGCGCGCACAGGAGTGAGGGAGCGAGCCGCGGAGAGCCTGACATGGAGTGCATTTATTAAGGGGGCAACCACTCTGGTTCACTTTGTCCAATAATAACTGGTATTCACATCTGAAAAGTCGACTTTTCATAGTTTTCCACGCTGTTTCGGGTTACCCCTGATTAAAACACACACACACACACACACACACACACACACACACACACATATATATATATATATATATATATATATATATATATATATATATATATATATATATTTAAATTAATGTTTCTTCAAAAATTTTACCGAAAACTGTTGGTAGTCACTAGTAATCGGTAATAGTGTTTGTATGCTCCTGAACAGAATTATGAACCCCTCGGAAACTGTACAATAAACAATCAGGTCTGGAAAAAATTTTCCGGTGTGCGGTTGTTGTAGAATAGTAGCGGGTGCGGGTGCCACAGATGAACACCATCAAACGCTTTTTATGAGAGCAAAAGAGCACGCAGTGTAGCGCTGTGAGCGCGCAGAGTCGCTATGTGCCAGACCGGGTGGGTGGTTGCTCTACGCGCGCGCCGCGCCGCGGGGTGGGCTGAGCAGAGCTGAGCAGAGCTGAGCAGAGCTGAGCAGAGCTGAGCAGAGCTGAGCAGAGCTGAGCAGAGCTGAGCAGAGCAGAGCTGAGCAGAGCTGAGCAGAGCTGAGCAGAGCAGAGCAGAGCAGAGCAGAGCTGAGCAGAGCTGAGCAGAGCAGAGCTGAGCAGAGCAGAGCAGAGCTGAGCAGAGCTGAGCAGAGCAGAGCTGAGCAGAGCAGAGCTGAGCAGAGTAGAGTAGAGCAGAGCTGAGCAGAGCAGAGCAGAGCTGAGCAGAGCTGAGCTGAGCAGAGCTGAGCAGAGCTGAGCAGAGCTGAGCAGAGCTGAGCAGAGCTGAGCAGAGCTGAGCAGAGCTGAGCAGAGCTGAGCAGAGCTGAGCAGAGCTGAGCAGAGCTGAGCAGAGCAGAGCAGAGCTGAGCAGAGCTGAGCTGAGCAGAGCTGAGCAGAGCTGAGCAGAGCTGAGCAGAGCTGAGCAGAGCAGAGCAGAGCAGAGCTGAGCTGAGCAGAGCAGAGCAGAGCAGAGCTGAGCAGAGCTGAGCAGAGCAGAGCTGAGCAGAGTAGAGTAGAGCAGAGCTGAGCAGAGCTGAGCAGAGCTGAGCAGAGCTGAGCAGAGCAGAGCTGAGCAGAGTAGAGTAGAGCAGAGCTGAGCAGAGCTGAGCAGAGCTGAGCAGAGCTGAGCAGAGCTGAGCAGAGCTGAGCAGAGCTGAGCAGAGCTGAGCAGAGCTGAGCTGAGCAGAGCTGTCACCAGCAGACGCGTGGAATGCAGCGGGGATGGCGCGCGTGCAAGGGAGCAGGGACGTGAAACGTAGAAACGTATAAGCGCCAGATGGGTCGGGCCGGGTCAGTGCCATAGTGCCGCTCGCAGTATAGAAAGATAGATGTCTGGCGCACAGCAGGTGGCCGCCGGGAGGGAGGCGAGGCGTTTGACAAATTATTTCGCGCCCCATTTCCCCAGCTGTCAGATCGCAATCCTTCAGATGACAGCTGCTGCTGCGCTGCTGCTGCTGCAGGGGGAGCAGGGAGCGGAGCAGCAGCAGCAGAGACAGCACGAGGAGAGAGCAGAGCAGGCGGGCGGGCAGCGCGGCATAAAATGGAAAGGAAACATAAAATAAATGAGACTAAAACGTTGCGGCTCAACCTGCCGCTAGGCAGGCGGAGGAGGAGGCAGCCAGCAGCCGTGGCAGACGCGGCTCCCTCCCCCCCCCCCTCCCCCACGGCGGCCTGCTCAGCTCGCGCTACGGCTTGTTTACCTCGGCCCACGGAATAAGAACAGAGGCTCATTTGAATTTGCGCGCCATTGCCGGGCCTACCCTACCCCCTACCCACGCCGTACGCTGCTGCGCAAGGTGGCGGTGCGGTGGTGGAGGTGGTCGCGGACGAGTTTACATACAATTAGCGCGCTGTTCTAATACTGCTGTCTGAACGGCTTTGCGTTCAGGCCAAAAGCCGACCGGGAAACAACTCTGAATTTCTGCACACCTCGTGTTTAAAGGAAAAATCAGAAAAATGCAGGAAAATTTGGGAAAATTCACAAAAATTTAGGGAAAATTCAAGAAAAATAGAAAAGAAATAAATAGAAAGATTCAACACTAAAAGTGAGAGTTGTTTCCCCCTGCTCGCCAAAAGCACACGCGTGTCGCGTCAGTTCGTGTTGAAGCACCCCCAGGCCAGCCAGCAGGCGTGGCGAGGCGTGGCGAGGCGTGGCGAGGCGTGGCGAGGCGTGGCGAGGCGTGGCGAGGCGTGGCGGCGGGGCTATAGTGTTTCTCGTATCGCGAGCACTGCTCTAATGGCTCCATTGCGCGCGCCGCTCAGCGCCGCTCCGGCCGCACTTCACACGCGCGCGCCTCCAGTACAACAGGGTTCCGGAGGAGCCACTCTACGCCACGCCACGCCCCCGCAATACGCGGCGCACGCACCGAGCTCATTGCACGCACTATCCCTCCACCCCCGCCAACCCCCTCTACCGCACACTCTGCACCCCCGCCCTGCCTCCACCACCCCCGTGCCGCCCCCGCGAACTTGCACGACACGTATGGTTACACACACGCGCGCGCGCCGTGTTCCAGGAGAGTCTCAAGGTCACTCCTTGTGTCACGATGCCGTGTAATGCCCGCGTTAAGTGATTACTTTCTCTCCCTCCTGCTCATCCGTCTCTCTCGCGTCGTCTGCTTGAGTTAGCCGCCCTTCTCGTGTAAACGACATCGACGGCACGACGGCGCGGTCCGGTCCGGTGGCCGGCGGCGTTTCGGATGGGCCTGCGCCACCCCAACCCCGCGCCAAGCCGCCGTCGAGCGCCCTTCCAGGCCCTTGAGGGCTTTTACTCCGAAAGCGGTCGACGCCCCAGGGGGGCACCCGGAGACCTACCACCCCC
The DNA here is from genome assembly GCA_029379305.1 of Frankliniella fusca. NCBI lineage: Eukaryota > Metazoa > Arthropoda > Insecta > Thysanoptera > Thripidae > Frankliniella > Frankliniella fusca. Next base: position 789,020 of record JAHWGI010000318.1, on the reverse strand, counting down.
GCCCCACACCCCAGACCGCCTCCACGGAGCCCCAACCCCGCCCCACACCGCCTCCACGGAGCCCCAACCCCGCCCCACACCGCCTCCACGGAGCCCCAACCCCGCCCCACACCGCCTCCACGGAGCCCCAACCCCGCCCCACACCGCCTCCACGAAACCCCACCCCCGCCCCACACCGCCTCCACGGAGCCCCAACCCCGCCCCACACCGTCTCCACGGAACCCCAACCCAACCCCGCCCCACACCGGAGCCGCCGCCCCCGCGGGTCGGCTGCGAGGGCTTCTTGCCCCGCCCCGGAATCTATGCCATAGCAGCCCAAGGGAAGCCCGAAGGGGAACGACCGGCAAACCACCACGGAGGGAACGAGGGGGAACCAGCTCCGAATTTCGGTGTACGATAATGTTCGTAAATATTCGTGAATTTTTAGGAATTTTAATTGAATTTTCGCTTGAATTTTACCTAAATTTTGGAGATTTTTTCTGAATTTTCATTAGTTCTTCTGAATTTTTATGCAGAAACTTGAATTCTTCTGAAGTTTCCTGAATTTTTCCGAATTACGAGGTGTACAAAACTTTCAGAGTGGTTTCCCCCTCGGGAGGAAACCACGGGGAAACCACGGAGGGCCTTGAGATTCAATCCTCTGTCCACAGTCCAGTTAAGATGGTTATCATCAATTCCGTCATTGCGGGCTGTGGCTGAGAGCTAGCGGTGCTCCGCAATACTCTATCTCCCCGAGGGCACGGACGCTAACGATATCCGATAGAGCACCTGGCGGGGACGCTGCGGTCCAACGGTCCAACAGAGGGATTCGGAGAATAGAGAACGCCCAAGGGACGCCCACGGGCACGGGTCGCGCGGACCAATTAATTTGTACTGACTAGGGTCGGTATACTCGCTTTCTCTTCACAGTTATACGACCGGTAATTTTGCCCTCGCGGGTGATATTACGAAAGTTACCGCGATTCTATTTGCAGTCTCACCACAGTGACTTTGACCATAAACCGATAAACCTTTAAATCCCTACGCACGCAGGCCCTTGCCCCAGGACCGGAACCGCAAGAACAAGGCAGCCGCACTGCCGTCCGCCCTCGTTTATCTCGCTAGCTAATGCCCGTCTCTCAATCTCAACTGAATGCTAATTCCAAACCCGCCCGCGCCAAGTGGCGCGCGCGCAACGCCGCCGCGCGCGATGAATTAGACTTGTTGTAGCGCGGAATACTGGTGACCGGCCCGGGGGCAGACCGGAGGGGGCGGGCTGGGGGCGGGCGGGGGGCGGGCGGGGGCGGGGGGCGGGGGCAAGGTCTTGGAGGAGGGGGCCTCCAACGCCAGGTCTCGTTTCCTCTCACGGATAGCGAGCACCTCCCCCACCACCCCTTTTCTCAACCCCTCCCCCCCCCCTCCCCAAATCCCGCCAGGCCTGTGCGCCAGGAGTGGCAGGTCGTATTTGTCCGCTGGTAATTGTGACATAGTTTGCGCTGGAAAGAGAGGGAGAGAGAAAGACAGTAGGGAATGCTGCGGCGTCGAGAGAAAGAGTGCGAGAGAGAGAGAGAGAGAGAGAGAGAGAGAGAGAGAGAGAGAGAGAGAGAGAGAGAGAGAGAGAGAGAGAGAGAGAGAGAGAGAGAGAGAGAGAGAGGGGGGGGGGGAGCACAGCACGCGCGCAACGCCTCCATAAGGAGAATGGGAGAGAGGCCAGATTATTCTCGTCGCGAGTGCGGGGAGGGGAGGGAGTCGAGGACGTATAAGACGCGGTGTAGGCGGCGGCGGGGCGGGGCCCGGGCTGCTCATACACAGCGGACACCCGCAGCGCCCATCCCATCTCCGCGAGGCAACCAAGACAAAGGAGGGAGGGAGGGTTGAATTAGGCTCACCAGGGTTCTCCTCCGCCCGCCTGGACCGCAAATAACGCGCACGCTGCGCGAGATGGCCGTGAAAGGTGCGAGCGAGATGGAGACAGATCTGCTAAAGCCCGGCGGCTCTCGCGGACCCGACACACTGGCCCGCGGACGAGCTCTTGCTCCGGGCGCACTCGGGAAGGGAATCCTCCTGCAATCTCTCATTCGCTCGCCCACTGCTCGCTCACTCACTCACTCGCTGTGATTTATACCTGGACTTAACCAATGTAATGTACTGATGGTACTCTCGTAGGACTCAATAGTCCTTTTGTACCTACTTAAATCAAATAAATCAAATCAAATCACCCAGGCGGTCTGTCCAGCAGACGCTAGTCGTAAGCGCTGTAGGTACGGAACAGAGGCGGTCCGACCTAGTACCGCTCGAGGGGGCGACCACTCCCCTGTAATGTGTACACATGATTCCCGGAATGATTGATTCCGAATCATTCCCATCCATTTATTTTCATTTTTATCTGTTTCTAGCGACATAAAACGCTAATTTTGGCTACTTACAACTGATTCCATGTGTTTCCCGCTTTGCTGTAGTGGTATTCATTGATTTCCCTTAATTTTTACGATGATGATTCCCAGGCTACTGTACACATGATTCCCAAAATGGTCGCCCCCTCGGTACCGCTTATATTTCTAAATATATAGCAACATAACATGGGCGTCGTACAGAAATTTCAAAGCCAAGCAATTGATAGCCCTCTGCTGCATGCCCACACTACACTCCTCCTCCCCCCCTCCCCCCCCCTCTCTCTCTCTCAAATTCAAATTCAAATTCAAATTCTCTCTCTCTCTCTCTCTCTCTCTCTCTCTCTCTCTCTCTCTCTCCGCATTATGACGCGCCCCCCCCCCACACACCCCAACCTCCCCCACGAGTGCCACGACAGCGCTGGCGCCATTTTTCACCTCGGCTCGGCGCTCATCACCCCCCCCCCCCCCTACCACTTCCGCCGCGCCGCCGCCGCTCCTCTCTTGTCCGCGGTGACGGCCGAGGATCTGGTTCCGGCGGGTTCCGCTATTCTCCTGCTACACTGTAAATACCAGAGCGAGGATTCTCGCCCTCAGGAGAGCGAGAAATTTTCTCCCAGTCTTTGAAAGTGAGGTTTGGCTTCCTCACGCGATTAGAGCAATATATAGTCTCAAAAATCTCACCCTACACCCTCAGTCCTCTATGGATAAATTTATATCGGTCTGTTGACGAATTTCTACTCTGCTTACTAAGCGGTTTGTGCAACTATAATGCCAACCTTTTTATAATTTGATTACCCACATTTTTCTCTGTAACCTATATACAAGCTAATTCTTCTTGACAATAGCTAGAGAGAAAAAAGTATGTATTATGGATATTTGCAAATGTCTTAACGCCTGTAGTGAAAAAGGTCTAGGAAGAATCTGAGAGTGTACTTGAGTGAGGGTTGGGAAGCCGCACCCTTTTTGAGTGAGAATTTATATCCTTTATCTCACTTGATTTGAGTGATGTTATGGATTCTTTCTCAATAAGCGAGGTCACGAGAAAAAATCTCACTGTGAAAAATATTTCCGTAGATGTACAATATACATGTATTAATATACATGTATACATATGTATTTTGTAATTCACTATGTACAACATATCTCGTACATGTACGACTTTACACTTTACGACTTTGTTGGCTCACCAATCGATTCTGAGTTGATACGCATAGTTATAAAAAGTTTACAATATGAATCGTAATTGTACAAGACCTCTCATGGAAAATTTTCCCGTACCGGTACAAGAATTTCTCAGAGTGCTAGCTCTTTTTAGATGAGACATCCCACTCTTACATTTGCAGTGTTCTTCCAGAGGGGGACACGGGACAGAAATCCCTCCGAGGGGGGAAAAATTTTCGTTGAATTGTTTGCAATCCTAGTTAGAATTTTACCTATTTTTTCCAGAAATTTTGTGAATTTTCCTTTTTTTTTTTCAAATTTCTTCTGGTTCTCTGAATTTATCTTTAAAAATTCTCAATTACGAGGGGCACAAAACTCTCAGAGCCGCTTCCCCCTCAGATCCCTCCCACCTCGCCGCGAGAATAGCAGCGGCTTCACTTCGACCTGCGTGTGCGCGTCAAGTCAGCAGAGCAGGCATGTTGCCCGCCGCAGAGAAGGCAGCGACGCGCGCACGATTAGCAACTTGCGGAAACTTATGAGGGGGGGTCGGGTCGGCAGGCGACTCCCCGTCACGCCCCGCTAGGCCGCGGTGGCCGTGCAGGTGCGTGTGATCGTGACCTTGGAGGCCGCGGCGGGGAAGTAGGGGTGTCGAGTGGTGAGCAGCGGCGGTGGGGAGGGGGGGGGGAGGGTGCTTAATTGCAGGGGAAAAGGGCGCGAAAGTCTACAGCCCCTCCCCCCCCTCTCCTCCATGCCGCTATTCATACGATGCCAGACCCCCCCCCCCCGCCCCCCGCCCCAACCCCTCACCCCTCTCTCTCTCTCTCTCTCTCACCTCTAGAGCAGGGCACAAAGCCGTACGGAGCGCGGGGGGAATTAGCATCGCCCGCGGTTTAAAGGGAATATACTTCATTATTAATCGCATGGGCCACGCCTGACCTGGTCTCCGGGGCGCACAGCTCCGCCAGCAAAGTGGTAAAAACATTGTCTAGGTTTCAAAGCACCCAGGATTTTCTTTTTCAATGAAGTGTCCTTTTAAAAAAAAAAAAAAAAAAAAAAAAAATCGTTTTTCAAAACTGGAAACCTGTTATTAGGAGTTGAACTGTGAGAAGCTAATGATGGTTTTATGGCAAAAAAATTTGAACAAATTTCTCTGTTTAAAACAGTACAATGAAAGGAGGAAAAAAAGTTTGCGGTAGGATTACAAAACTATCGCGCGCAGAGTACGCCGAGAGCGCGGAGCTTGGAGCAGGGCGTACACATAAAGTCTTATCAAATATAAAAGTGGGGAGCGATAATACGTAGGATTACAGGACAGGAGGGCGAGGCGATAAGGCTTAACGCCGCGTACAGCGCGGGGCGGAGAGAGTCGTCGGGCGGGCTGCTCTGGACTCGGCGAGGTTCACTTTTTCCTCTTTCCCAGCTCCTGCCGCGGGGGCCCTTTAAACACAGCCCCGCTACGCCCCGCTCAGCGCTTCACAGAATAAATCATGACCATTAACGCCTGCTCAGCCTCTGGAGCGCGCTCGCGGCTTCACCAGCACGCGTGCCTCAAGACTTCTCTTACTTAAAAGAAAAAATACTTCAGTTCATTCCCTCATTATAGCTCTTGGCATAGTATACCGCGGGCAGACCGCGGGTGTTCCAGAGAACATACGTACGTAACAGCACATACGGGTTTGCCTATACCCGCTCGAGCCGTAAGGCACCGAGGCCTCTTGGGTACTAGGCAGACACGCAGTAGTGTTACGTGCTCTCGGGACGCCTGTTGCGGAGTAGAAACATTCTAATAAATAAAATAATTAAAAAAAAAATAATGATGACGAACATTACCATAGAAACCAGAACTAGAATTAAAATTTACAAAATTTCTGTAAGGCCAATTTTAACAAAACTTCAAACTTGAATTTAGAAGACAAAAATCTATTACTTTGGTAAATTTTATCAAAATTCCTTAGTTCATCCCACAGGGGCAAATGTAAAACAACGGACTAACGTTCCGACTTATTTTAGATGGCGACTCCGCCGCGAGGCCTCAAAACAATATTTATTTCTGCTGTTGAATAAGAAAGATTCCGTATGTATCTTTCTGGTTTGGCCGATGTACAAGGCAGCAACAGAAGTGCCGGGCGGGTCCCGCGCCCCGAGCGCCTCGTTCCGCTGCTCCTGAAGGTCTTGTGGGAACGACCACACCGGTCGCCCAGCCCCGCCCCGCCCAATGTGGCCACCAGCCCCGCCGCCAGGTACACATCCTGGGCGCGCCCCGCCCCGCCCCGCCCCGCCCCGCCCCGCCCCGCCCCGCCCCTGCCACGCGCATCCTGCCACCACCCAACCCAGCCACACCCCACCCCACCCCATCGTGCCGTGCGAACAACGCCCCGAGAGTTACATAACGAGCGGTGTTTATTAGGAAATGCGCGACTTCCCGGCCGCAGCGGCACCGCCAGCCAGACCTCCCGGGGAGATGTCCGTGTGTGAGCCCTGGCTGGGCACGGAGCGGTTTAGTGACTGTGGTGGTCTATAGACACACTTGCGTGTTACACCTTCCCAAGCACCCAAGCGAGTGTGTGTGCACTGTAAAACGAGGAGCGATTTTCCTCGCTCAAATAGAGCGATATTCGCGTAAAAAACTCTGATTGAGTCACTTGGTAACCGAATATCACTCTTATTAGGTCATTTTTAACCGAAAATGACGCAAAATGACTCTAAACGAGCGATTTTTGTGAAAGTTGCTCCTCCAGGAGTAATGAAATTGAATTCAAAAATTCAGATAAGAAATAGCTGAGCCGAAATTCGATGTGAAATATCAGCACTACGGCTAAATACTTAAAACAGAGGAAAAATAAATAACAGGGTAGCGAAGATCTAAGCACCGCGGCTAAAAAATTAGCTGCGCGTATACAAACAAAAACAAAAAAAAATAAAAAAAAATGCACACCTGCAAATTCTTTTGCTCCGACGCGCAAGTTATTATTATTATTTTCATTTTTTAATTTTTTGCGTGCGGGGTGGGTGCGTGTTCGTTCATCATGACCCCTCCAGGCTGCGCGCCGTCGTCGTGGCTAAGGCAGGCAGTGCCACGGATATGGATTTCCCTTGGGAGTGCGCCTTCCTTCAAAGGCGCGCCCGCTTGGATGCACATAGCTGGGCGCTAGCTATCGACGCTGCCGAGTAGTGCGAGCGCCGAGCCGTGCCTCGCTGGAAGGGGGCGGGGGACGGGGGGCACTCACCTCGGAACTCTAGGGCCAGTGGTGTACCGCTGGCGGGGCCGGGCACTCAGCCAAAGGCGCTGCTCGAGCACCTGCCGCTCGGCTGCGCAGAGACGGTCGCTCCCGGCACGCTCACGGCTGCTGGAGGGGCGGAACTCACTCTGCAAATCTAAGTGTGTAGTAGTTTGCCACTTTAAAGTGCAAAACTAAAGTTCTGCAGTTATAAGTGCAGAACTTTTTTGTTTTGCAGTTACAAGTGCAGAACTCTTTAGTTCTACACTTGTAAGTGCAGAACTCTCTAGTTCTGCACTAAAAACTGGATAGAGAGTTCTGCAGTTGCAATTCAATTCAATTTTCAGTGTAGAACTAAAGCGTTCTGCATTTGTAACTGCAGAACAAAAACGTTCTGCACTAGAGTTCTGCACTTATAACTGCAGAACTTTAGTTTTGCACTTTAAAGTGGCAAACTACTACACACTTAGATTTGCAGAGCACCTTCACCTCCTCACTATCCACCGCGCAGAGTACCGCCCCGCCCTGCCCCGCCCTGCCCCGCCCTGCCCCGCCCTGCCCCGTCGGGCACTTAGCCGAGGCACTCTACCCGAAGCCATTTTGGCCTGGCCGCAGCAGCACGAGCACTACGACCCGCAACCCGATCAATGATCAAACGCCGTCCAGGTGGTTAACGAGAAGAGGGCAGGCAGAGAGTTTATAGCCGCGGCAAGGTGACATGCCATTGGGGTGGGGGGTAAGGTGAATGCATAAGGGGAGATGGGGTTGGGGTTCGGAAGGGGGTGAAAGGGGATGAGTGGGTTCGCTCAGATCCACTCAATTTTCAGGTTTAATGCGCCCGTTACACGGAATCTGTAGTTGAGTAAACAGTCGCCCCATACCCCAAACCCGCGACCTCCTAGCCACACCTTGGCGCGCGCCCCACCCACTGTAGGGTCGCTATCCGGGCTCGGCCGGGGGCCACTCCAAGGGGCGCGCGCTTGTTGCGTGAGGTGGGTAGGGTAGGGCGGGGAGAAGCGGCGGATGAGAAAGCAGGGAGAGGCGGCTGAGACGAGTTCTGAGGAAGGGAAAGAAAAGAGAGAGGCCTCGTCGGCCTGGCCGCGGCGGGGCGGGGCGGGGTGGGGTAGGGCGGGGCGGGGTAGGGCGGGGCGGGGCGGGGTGGGGTTGGGTAGGGAGGGGCGAAGACAAGGACGCTCTCCCACTTCTGCCGCCGCCCAGGAAAGGAAAAGATGGTGACGAATCTGTTGGGGCCACAACAACCGGACAGCCCTAAACCTCCACTCCAGCCCACAGTTAGACAACGTCATGCTTTCGTCGTACACACGCTTCAAAAGAAACACAGTTTATGAGCATTAAATAGTGCACCGTCGCCGACATAAAATAAGTGGTGAATGAAAGAGCGATAAAAAATAAGCGAATAAGAAATTGTCTCATGTTTGCCGACGGACACAAATGATTTCCGCAGTGGTGCTGAGCAGATCGGGGTCCTTGTGGGTGCAGGATGGTGCGGTGCGATCCCTGCTGGCCTGCTACAGTTGACAATAAGAAGGACAACGAGAGCAAGAGAGCCGGCGAGCGCAACGCAGGGCAGGGCGGGGCGGGGCGGGGCGGGGCGGGGCGGGGCCGCTGGTCCATGAATAACGCAGCACTACCCACCTGCAACCGGGCCCGCCCCGCCCCGCCCCGCCCGGGCTAGAGGACGTCCACGCCCAAGTCCGACCGGCGGGCGGGGCGGGGCGGGGCGGGGGCGTTCTTGTGCCCGCCCACCCCAGCCCCATCTCCGGGCCTCTCTTTCTACCCCTCCACCTGGGACCTCCTTAGCAAAGCACCGTCGTACTACCGCGCTCAGATCTGTCGGGCCGCCCCCGCCCCGCAGAGCGGCTCGACTCGACCATGAGACTAGTACGTTAACTGGACTGGAATCTGTATGGCCCGGCTACCCCGCATTCGCCCCTTCTTCGGCAATCTCCTCCGGCGTTATTGCGTCGATCGGGACGCGAGAGGTGCCAAACGACAGGGGAACGATAGTTCTATGCCTAGATGCAAAAAAGTTTACCGAAATCGGCCCACCCGAACGGCTGCAGCGTCCCGAACCCGCTCCGCCGCTCTGACCGCGACTCCCGGCCATTCTGCGGCGGGCCGCCGCCGCCAGGCGCGCTACTGTCGCTCCCCCCGCCGCTCTCCGCCACCACCGCTCCCTCGCCCCCCACTGCTCCCAGCTCGCTCGCAGCAATGTAAACACGGCTGGAAGACATGTATATGCTCTTGTTTTGTACAGTTTTAAAATTATACGTTGAAGACACAACAAAAGGTACGTTTTAACCTATTGTGGGTTATTTGGGCTCGTATTTTGTTGCTAATATAGGTTGTATTTTCTTGTTTGGGGGCGAAGAAATATTGACTGTTTATTTCTCTTACCCGAAATTTTAACCTCACATGTCTTCCAGCCGTGTTTACATTGCTGCGAGCGAGCTGGGAGCAGCGGGGGGTGAGGGAGCGGTGGTGGCGGGGAGCGACAGTAGCGCGCCTGGCGGCGGCGGCGCGCCGCAGAATGGACGGGAGTCGCGGTCAGAGCGGCGGAGCGGGTTCGGGACGCTGCAGCCGTTCGGGTGGGCCGATTTCGGTAAACTTTTTTGCATCTAGGCATAGAACTATCGTTCCCCTGTCGTTTGGCACCTCTCGCGTCCCGACCTACGCAATAACGCCGAAGGAGATTGCCGAAGAAGGGGCGAATGCGGGGTAGCCGGGCCATACAGATTCCAGTCCAGTTAACGTACTAGTCTCATGACTCGACGCTCGCCAGGACCAAGAAACAAATGGCCCCTCCCCTTCCACTCCTCCTGAGCGCGCGGCCGGAATAAAACATTGGGTCACACTTGGTCGCGCGCCCCGCGTCCCAAGCGCCGCGCAGTTGTCCTTCCCGCGCGGAAGGATCTGCAGGATGTTGAAAGCAAATTATAGAAATGTGGTCTTACCGCACTCGTGAGTGAAGAACTAGAGAGTTTCTGTATTTACGAATTTAGAGTATATCTCGGAGCAGGAACTATGGAGCAAAGCATAGTCAAAGTGCAGAAAAGCTTCGGCAGATATTGCAATGACTGCAGATAAACTGTATTCCCGCTCGTTCTGATGCCGTTTCTTTCATTGGTATCGCCCGCGGCCCGCGGCTGGCGCGACTTGTACCAGAAAGGGGTTCGGGTAGGGGGCATGTAAGGGAAAAAAAATCGAAAAAAATAAAGAAGGGAATAAAGATAAAAAAAAGGTCGATATGTGTGCTGTGGTGTGTTCGAGACAGGCCAACCCAACCGTGCCCGACACGACCTTCGCTTAGGACGCGCCCGGTGGATTTAAACCAGCACGCCGCCGTCGTTCGAAGCGGCGAAAGGCTTTGCACCCCGCTCCTCCCACTTCTTTACCATGATTTATGCCCGTTTGGTACGGTAGAGGCTCACCTCCTCCCTCTCGCTCTCTCGCTCTCTCTCTCTCTCTCTCTCTCTCTCTCTCTCTCTCTCTCTCTCTCTCTCTCTCTCTCTCTCTCTGAGCGCGTCCATATACACCACCCACTCTCTCGGGTACGTTGGTCATTCCGGCGGCATAAATGACGCCATCAGTCAGCAGGGCGAGCGGGGGCGGGGGGTGGAGGAGCACATGCCGTTGTTCCATGACTGCCCCGCCCCACTCCGCCCCGCCACAAACATCCAGGGCTGCTACTACGCCCCCGCCCTGCATCTTCCTGTTGCGTTGCGCCCTGGACGTGCGCGGGCAAGGGGATGACGCGCACGCTTTCCTTCATTTTCTTCACAACTTTTACTTCACCGCCGCCCATTAATATTGCTGCCCCGAGGCGAGCAAGCGCACGGAGGCGCTACGGCTACCAAAATGGAAGACCAGCAAACAGAAAGCGTGAATATAAATGAGAGACGAGCAGGCGGTATAAAATAAATACACATCACTAATATTTTCTACGCCCACGCACACAAGTCGTTAAAACTTGTTTTTTTTTCCCTGGCTTGCACCGAGAAGGCAAAACCAAGGAGAGTAAAATTATAAATTATTACACACATGGGATAAAAGTACAAGAGCGGGAAGCGGGGAGAGTCAGACGCAGCCCTCCCACTCACACCGGTCAGCGGGACGAGCAGGCCGAGAGAATCATCATGCAAAGGCTCGCCATGCCATCGATGCAGGCGGAGCAAAAACTAGGAGATACTCTCTCTCTCTCTCTCTCGTTATTGTTCTTGCTGCTTGCTGCTGCGGCTCTGGAGGCTCAGCACAGTCCCCGCCCCTCCGCTCTGTATGCAAACGACTTTACATCATACTGCACGTGCGCAAGTAGCCCGGCACGTGACGGGATACATTTCGTGTCTGTGTCAGTGAGAGAGAGAGAGATAGCGAGAGAGACAGACAGATAGACAGACAGACAGACAGACAGAGAGAGAGAGAGAGAGAGAGAGAGAGAGAGAGAGAGAGAGAGAGAGAGAGAGAGAGAGAGAGAGAGAGAGAGAGAGAGAGAGAGTGGCAACAGTTCGGAAACTCGTGCGTCACTCTCCGTTTGTGTATCGAGTGAGCGTGAGTGTGAGCGTGAGTGTGTGTGTGTGAGTGTGTAGGTGTCCCCCCTTAGCACACACTATATAGACGCGCAGACCCCAACCCCAGGCATGGGGCCCCCTTCCTCTTCCTGGTAGTGCGCCAGCGAGCGTGGCGATGACTCGGCGGCACGTGGCACGTCACGGCGCCCCCGCTAAACGCGCTGGACTGATTATTACTTATTACTATATTTCCTGCTCCTGTCTTTTTCCTGTCTGTTTTAATCCTCATATCGCGTGTCGTGCCATGACGACGCTACGGCGGCGACCTGTATGCTTTTGAAGTGCTGTCTAAGCAGCGATTAGAAGATCAATAAGATCAAAGCGATCAAGAGCCAAGCGATCAGTTATACAAAGTTTCCCGAATCATTCTTTTCAAAATCGGATTGGAATATCATAATTAAAATTCGTACTTTTTTATTTTTAAAAAATTTGAATTTACTTTTAAATTTTAATGGCTTGCTGATATGTATTCCATGCGCTCCGAGGGTGGGCCGCGCGCCGAGCCGCGCCGGGCCGGACAGGGTCAGGAGTCGCAGGCCCACCTCTGTATAATGCAGGGAGGTCAAATCAAGCGGCCCCGGCCCGGCAAACTGGGTGGGGCACAGCAGAGCTCGGCAGCAGGGCAGCAGGAGAGCCCAGCAGGTCTGCCGTCCTGTCGAGCTGCGGCAGGGCGTCTCCCGCCATTAACATACCATGCCGTCCTGCGGCCTGCGGCCAGCGGGGCCCAGCGGCCGAACCCAACAAAACTTACACGGCAAACCGACCCGAGCCGACCGAGCGATCAAAACACCCTTACAAGTCATTACTAATACAAATCCCAAAGAGAAGGGCAATTTAAATGGGTTCTCGCGAGGGCCTGGTCCAAAAGTTATATAGTTAAGTGGACCAGTATACGAAGAAAAGAAATTACTTCCCCGGACCAAAATTTTAGCTAATTTTAAGACAACAAATACTTTTTAAGGTTCCAATTGCCGACGCTTTGGTGCTCAAAACCAGTTTTTAGTCAGCGAAACTTGGTCGCTGAAATAAACGTGTCTGTTACATGGGTGAAAACAAATCATAAATCTTTGTGCTGTTGGTTTCACTCTTAACGCGTTTATTTCAGCAACCAAATTCTAGTTCTAGAGACAAAAATGTGTTTTGATAACTGAATAAGCGTTGGCGTTAGGAAGAATAAAATTATTTTCTTAGAATTAACTAAACTCTTAGTCCCAGGAACTACTTGTTTTTTCTCCGTGTACACGCGCGCGAAACATTTACCTTCCATATTTACAATAATTTTTTTTCTTTGTTGAAATAAAATAAAAAATAAAGTTTCGCCCGAAACGACGAGATTTTTGTTTCACGCGCGCCACCCGATACCCCATCAAGTCAAGTGACCTGTAAGTGGGGTGGGGCAGCTTTAGGGTCCAGCCGGGTCCGGCATCAAGAGGGTGTTCTCCAGGGACGCTGCAGAAGGGGCTCAGGGGCCCTACCTGCAGCAGCGGTCGGGAGTGCGGGGCGGGGCGGGGCGGGGCGGGGCGGGGCAGGGGTCTTCCTGCAGGTCAGGTCCTCTCGCTGGCGCCGCTGCGGAAATTGGCAATTTCAAGGCAGCCCTACAGAATCTGACCCTGATATCAGGGAGGAGGTAGGTGGCGCGGCCAAGCCAGGCGAGGCGAGGCAAGGCGCGAGGCGTTCCAAGCAGGAGTGGGCGGCGACAGACCGGATATTTATATACGATAGCGGTGGGGCGGGCGCGGCGGGCGGGGCGGGGCGGGGCGGCTGGCCCGGAGGGAAGCGACTGAGGCGGGGCGGGGTAGTTGAACCGCGCGGCCGCCGCCGCCAAGGCGCACACCAAGTTCAAGGGCGTGGCGTCCTGCAGGAAAGAGGCGCGAGACCGCGCGTGTGCGTCAAAACTTCACGACCCAGTAATTTCATTCGGAAAGCGGAGCAACGGGATGCGCGAGCGGCGGGGCGGGGCGAGGCGGAGTGAGGCGGAGTGAGGCGTGGGGCGAGGCTTTCAAACTAGTTGACGCGGCAGTGTGAAAGGTAAAGCCCCCTCCTGGCTGAATGCTGCGTACAACGGGCCGGGCAGGGCTGGCAGGCAGGGCAGGGCAGGGCGGAGCGCCGTGCAGGGTAGGCCAGCTGCGGCCCGGGCGGACACCCGAGCGCGGCGGGCTGCCTATCCGGGGCTTGACAGGCGCTCTCCACGTGCTGCTCGGCCCCGCCCCGCCCCGTCCCGCCCCGCATGCCTGCAGATGGCCATTTTTATGGCGGCTTTTATACAGGCAGCACCAGCGGCGAGAGGAAGAGCGCAGCTGCGATGGCGGAAAGGGTTGAGGAGGAGGAGGGGGAGGAGGAGGAGGAGGAGGAGGAGGAGGAGGAGGAGGAGGAAGGGGGAGGAGGAGGAGGATGAAGAGGAGGAGGAGGAGTTGGAGGAGGAGGAGGATGAAGAGGAGGAGGAGGATGACGAGGAGGATGAAGAGGAGGAGGATGATGACGAGGAGGAGGAGGAGGAGGAGGAGGAGGAGGAGGAGGCACACGAGGAAGCGAGCGAGGAAGGGGCAAGGCACAAGTGTGAAGCAGTTGCGGCCCGAGGACACAATGAAGCCCCCCCATTGTTTCCGACATCGACCGTGGGGCGATATTGAGTGCGATACAATGTGCGAGCGCACGGCGCTGCGTGTACCCCCCCCCTCCCCTCCCCACCCTGCTCCGCGCACCGTCCTCCACCCCTCCCGCTCCTTCCTTTCTCATTTACTATTCCACGGCTTCGCCCCGCCCCGCCCCGCCCCGGCCCGGCCGCACATCGCGCCGTCCTGGGCCCAGGCCACAGCCAGAGGGACACATTTCCAATATGCGGCACGCGCTCATGTCCGCCCTGCCTGCAAGTTATTGGACTGCGCGGCGCCTCCACCGCTGCGGCTGCGGCTCCGTGTCTCCTGGCCTGTCCGCGCCTTTCTCTCATGGCAGAGCAGGCAGCAGCAGCAAGGGGGGCGGCGGTAGTAGCGGAGTAGCGCACAACGGGAGTGGCAGCAGCAGCAGCAGCAGCAAAAAGAGTAAATGAGCGCGAAAAAGGCAACAGGCCTGCAGGCAGGTATAGCAGCGCAGGCGAGGCGCCTGGGAGAGCGAGAGAGTTTAATTAAAGTCAGTGCCGTGCCGCGGTGCGCGCCAATGCGCCTGTCTCTCTCCTTCTCTTCTCTCCCTCCCCGCGCCACGCTCCGCCACGCCACGATTCGGCCGGCACCCGCAGTGCTGGTCTTTGCCGCTCGACGGGTGGGCGGCAGCGTGCGCGCGTGCAGAGAGAGAGAGAGAGAGAGAGAGAGAGAGAGAGAGAGAGAGAGAGAGAGAGAGAGAGAGAGAGAGAGAGAGGGGGGGGGGAATACTGGCAGGGGAAGAAAGAGCAGGTATATATCTAACGATGAAGATCCCCCAGGGCATCTGAGAGAAGCAAAGGAGCAGCTTGTACGGAACATCACCTGTTTTAACACTCTGGCGAAGGTAGGACCTCTCGGGGTAGGAGTAGGGTAGGGTAGGAGACGAGCCTTTTCCCTCCCCAACCCCGCGACGGTGACGGGCCCTGCCGTCGCGCCTTTGTACCCGCCACAACAAGTCGCTTAGCTCGGCGCCCGGGATATATTATAGTGTGCCCGCGCTTCCTTTGTCGTGACCGCGGGGCGCGGTGGTGCGTGGCGGGGCGGGGCGGATGGGTGGGGTGGAGCGGGTGGGGTGCGGCAGGACAAGGGGGGATGGCTTCAGTTGACCTACTCAAATGCGCATGCTGCCGGTGCGGGTTTATACTGCTGAGCGGGGGAGGGGCGGGGTGGGGGGTGGGTCGCTTGCTGCGGCTAGCGGTTGAGGGGGAGGAGTAGGGGGGAGGGGCAGAAGAGCCTTGTGTGCTGGTAATTACAGAGTCCACGCTGCTGGGCCGCAGCATGGACAGCACGGCTGACCACGCCAGCCTCCCCGGCTCAGCCTGATGACCCCCCCCCCTCTCTCTCTCTCTCCCGCTCCCTCTCTCCCTCCAGTCCTGAAACGCTTTCGCGTTCCCTCTCTGCTGTCTCTCTCCCTCACCATACCTTAATTAACCAACCGTACTGCAATCCCAAGACATTCCGTTTAAGAATACAGTCGCACTGGAGCGTAGCGAGAGGCTGGCGCTGGAGTGGCGTGGCGTGGCGTGGCGTGCCAGCGAGAGTGCGCGCGCAGGGTTTTTGTCTCGACTAAAAGAGCCTGACGGGTTGCTGGTATTTAGTACTATTGCATTTCGGTTCGAGCTAAGCGCCCAACGTCAGCGCAAAAAAAAAAAGAGAAAACAATCAATTATTTAATAGGGATTTAAAATGACTCCAACTTCGTTCGCCAGCAGCAGGGGAGCGAGGCTATGAGAGCGAGGCTATGAGAGCGAGGCTAGGAGAGCGAGGGGCTGGGAGAGCGACGCTGGGAGAGCGAGGCTAGGCTAGAGCCGCCGCTGCCCCTGCTGCTGCTACAGAGTGTTGGCCCAGCTGTTTCCGCTGCCGTTTACTTCTCTCACTCGCCGACCCCCTCCCCCCGAGGCACACTCCTATCTTCTCTCTCACTCTCACTCCGCGGCCGACAACGCATTAGTCTGCTGGGGTCCCCACGGTGCGGGGGGTCCACAGGCTTTTGGCCCCCCCGCCGATCTCATCATGCAGATGGCCGGACAGAGGCCCGACCCTACCCGACACGGCCCGGGCGGGGCGGGGCGGGGCGGGGCAGGGCGAGGCGGGTGCGAGAGCGCCCCACCCCACCCCACCCCACCCCACCCCAGCTCTCCCACGCGCAAGGCGCGGCGCGCGGCGGGGGGCAAATGGAAACACCAGCACATTGTCACACGAACTGGGCGGGGACTCTTGCACCGGCACACAACCCCAGCCCTGGGAATGAGTAATGACTCCTGGGGAGGCGGGGAATAAGGAAGCCTACCCCCCCCCCTCTCTCTCTCTCTCTCCTCTTCTCCGTCAGGATCCCGCACCCCATAAGTCCGTGGCCGAGGCTTTGGTGGTGCAGGACAGCGCAGTGAAGGGCGGGGCGGGGCGGGGCGGGGCGGTCTGCTCACCTGCTACATATTTCATGTCGGCCTCCCCGGAGGCACGGCGAGATGCACTCGGGCTGCCCCAGCCGCGCCGGACGCCTATGCGTCTGAGGCTCCGATAGGATGGGAGGAGGATTGCGCCCGCTGATGTGGCATGGGTGGAAGGGGAGAGAGAGAGAGAGAGAGAGAGAGAGAGAGAGAGAGAGAGAGAGAGAGAGAGAGAGAGAGAGAGAGAGAGAGAGAGAGAGAGAGAGAGAGAGAGAGAGAGAGAGAGAGAGAGAGAGAGAGCAGGAAGAGAAAACACATTGAGCTCGACCCGGCGAGGTCGAATTTCTTTCCAACAACGGCCATTATTCTGAGCGCAATTTCGTAGCAACATCGTGGACTTGCGGGCTTGGCACATGCCGCGGCTGGCGCTGCGAGGGGCAATACTACCACCGGCGCGGCGCTCACCACAAGCTACAAACAGCGAGAGGGCGCGGGGTCGTGTTCCAGAAACCACTGCCGCGGCGACCACAAAGGTCGAGCCGGGCAGAGCCGGGCAGAGCCGGGCAGAGCCGCACTGCCGAGGCCGAGGGGCGCGGAGGCCTCGTAGATAGAGAGGCCTGCGATCCCCGCGGGGCCAGGCCCGGCCCGGACGTGCAAGACCCGCCAGCAGACTCGGATTCATAAGTGCGCGCTCTCATGCCCCAGTCCTTGTCGCACTCATAAGGACCCAGCCAACACAAACATAGGGCACCGCCACGGGTGCGACGAGGACGGAGGTGCGAGAGCGATCTTTCGGAATGAGCCTGCAGGTTGCGCTGCCTGCTCGCCCTCGGCCGGCACTCCCTCTACACCGCACAGTGCTTGTATTTGCACGTCGTCGTGCCGCACGGCCTGCAGCGGCGCAGCGCCCTCCACGACCTCCAGGGCGCCCGCCGCTCACCGTCAAAGGGCCGCGTTAAAGAAACACGAGCCCGCCCTCCCCCACCCCACCCCGCTCCGTCCATTCCGTCGAGATGAGTAACTCCGGACGCGAAGCGCAAGATAATCTTGGCAGCACCCGGCCCGCTTCACCATACAGCCTCCTCCCCTTAACTTCACCCCCGCCCTGCGCTACTCCACGAGCAACAGCAGCCTGGGCTGGGCTGGAGGGCCGGGGGGGGGGGGGGGGGGGCCGCAGGTCGCTGACCGCGGGCGACCCCTGCAGGGGCCACGGGCGGCAGGAGGGCTGCTCCGGGGGCTGCACTGCAGGCAGGGGGTGGGGGGGGGGTGGGGGGTGGGGGGGAGCCCACACCTGCCCTACACAATGGTTCCGGACGCGCCCGCCCCGCCCGGCTCAACCCGGAGCCCTGCCAGTCACTTGCGCTGCCATATCACGGTATTGATTTCCCCCAAGAGACATTTTTCTGACAGCGACTGCAGCACAAAAGAAGCGAGTCACGGGGAACGGGTTGAAAGACCGGGGGGAGAGGGGGGGGGGCTTAGGGGTCCCGGGGTCCCAGGGCCTGCTCGGCGCAGCTCAACTCCGCACAGCGGGCCCGAGACGCGCACCACAGAGTTTCCGATTACATATACCAGGTGGCTGACGGACGCCGTGCACTTTTTGTACTATGCAACCCGCTCGCACCGCTCCATCCGGGACTGCATACCCATCAGGCGCTGGGGACCGGCTCCAAGCGCGGACGCTCCGCTCCGCCACTGTTGTTGCAGCGAACGCCCCGAAAGGGCCCTCTCGCGGTTCGCGCGGTCTACGGTCGGTAGGGCGTTACGGGGGGGAGGTTCGCGGTTTCGCGAGCGTAACACGCGAGTCCGCCGGGAAAGCTCGCGGTCCGCGCGTCCTGCCGCGAAGGGCGTACCGCGGATCCTCTGTGGGTCCTTCGCGGACTGCGAGCAACCCACGAGAAGGATCCGCGGACCTCGACCTTCCCCTGCGGAGGATCCGCGGTTCGCGAGATACCCCCACGGAGCGACTCGCAGACCGCGAGCTCTCCCCGCGGACTCGCGGGTTACTCCCGAGAAACCGTGAACCTATCCCCCGGTAACGCCCCGCCGTAGACCGCGCGAACCGCGAGAGGGCCCTTTCGGGGCGTTCGCTGCAACAACAGTGGCGGAGCGGAGCGTCCAGGCTTGGAGCCGGTCCCCGGCGCCTGATGGGTATGCAGTCCCGGATGGAGCGGTGCGGGCGGGTTGCATAGTACGAAAAGTGCACGGCGTCCGTCAGCCACCTGGTAGAAAGAGATACGACATACAGGCCGTGCGAGTGCGGGAGAGACGTGCTTTATCAAAACCGCACGGAAAGAAACCGGACCGGAAATCGCCATCATGTTCCAATGTTTACACGATGCACGGCAAAATAAACAGATATTAGAAAAATTCTGCGATTGGCTCTCCAAGCAGTTTTGGAAAAACTAAGGCATTGACATGATTTTTTCCCCCCCGTAACGAAATCCTGGCTGCGCTGTTTAAAATGCATGACACATGACTCACCCTTGTTATTTATTTTTTTTGCAGGCATGCAGGGTAGCAGCGCCCTCGTGTTGGTGGTGGTGCTGGCCGTGTGGGCATCGCCCTGCGCGGCCTGGGGCGGCGTCTTCAACCGCTTCAGCCCCGAGATGTTGTCCAACCTGGGCTACGGCGGCCACGGCGGCTTCGGCAACACCCACCGTACCGCGCCCTTCCTACAGGTAGGCAAACCAAGCAACAACAACAAAATCAATTCCACGCGTGACTGCAAGAGGTTCCGATATAAGTTTTTTTTCCTCTTATACGTTGTAAGCGGTTGCACGGCCACAACGGCTTCTCGTATTTCAAGCAGCCTCCGTCCTATGTTAAGCTCCCATAAGGTTCCTTAATAAGAAAGAAGAAGAAAAAAAAAACAGCTGCGCGCTCGCCGTGCGCTCTGCTTTTCCTCTCGGCAAACCGTTATTATGAGGTGGAAAGAAAATATAATTCGTTTTTATTGTCGAGTGTGCGCGGGTCTGTGTCTGGCGCTGCTGGTGCGCTGCTGTGTGGGAGCAGGACGAAAGGGCGTCCCAAACGCGTCCGGTTGGCGGAGCAGCCGTGCAGAGCTTGGGACCCAAGGGGGAAGGGGAGGGAGAGAGGGAGACAGAGAGAGGAGAGAGAAGGGGGGAGAGAGAGAGAGAGAGAGAGAGAGAGAGAGAGAGAGAGAGAGAGAGAGAGAGAGAGAGAGAGAGAGAGAGACATAGCCATGCATGCGCAACAGGAGCTGGCTAGGGGGTGTCCCACGTTTTTCATGGAGAGAGAGAGAGAGAGAGAAGAACATGAACCAAAAGCGAAATTATACGCGCCTCATACGGAGTCAGATGAAACGGCGAGATGGGGAATAATAATTATAATAAAGAAAACGGCGAGGGCAAACCGAGAGAGAGAGAGAGAGAGAGAGAGAGAGAGAGAGAGAGAGAGAGAGAGAGAGAGAGAGAGAGAGAGAGAGAGAGAGAGAGAGAGAGAGAGAGAGAGAGAGAAGAACACCGACATTATCTCCTGCCTGGAATTTCCTCAACCCACTCGGCTGCTGCTGCCCCTGGGGCAGCTCGGGGCGGGGTGGGGCTGGGTGCTCGGCCCTTCCGCCCCAACAAAAACATTCAACAGGGTTGTTACAGAGTCGGGAATTTTTATTTCCCTGACTTTTCCATGACCTTTCCATGACTGAATGCAAGGTTTTCCATGACCTTCCCGCAGACATATATAGGACTAGGTTTTTAAAAAGAAAACGATGTAAAGCAATACTTGCACTTGCACAATTTATTTATCCATTTTAAAGCCCTCTGAGGCACTCATTCGACATAAAATAAAAGAGCAAAACCGAGGGGGTGCTGTCTCAAGTAGCAGTTGTTCAATGATTTACATTACAAAAAAATCAAACGGTTTTTTTTTATTTTGGATTGATTTTTTTGATTTCAAAATGACTTTTTAATTTTTCTGTTGATTTTTGATCTTTTTTCTGATCTTTCGATCTTTCGATATTTTTCTTGATTGTTCGGGATGACCTCAGAAAATACACGCACATCTGATCCAAATTATTCTCTCAATTACATGATTAAATAGGATTTTTAGTAAATTACGGTGAATTATTTCGATTTATTCCAAATTATTGGAAATTAACTTGCAATAGCGCAAAATAATCACAATTATTTCAATTATTTTTTAAAAACTTTTCAGAAACAAATTTTGCTCTGCAATTGAAAGGGTGACGTGAAAACATAGAAAATTTTTGCGGCAGTAAACCTCCCGAAGGAGGTTGCGGTTCCCGCCAGGCACAGGGCTTTTACCCCCTGTGGCAGCCAACTGCTTCGGTGTTCCATGGGAACCGGCGCTTTGCTGACTGCGATCCTATCGCGCAATTCGACAGATTTGATCCCCGTACCACCATTGGCCTACCCCTAGAGGTACGAGCGGTGTCAAGGGCGTTAGACTTCCTGAACCCAGTTTCAGAGGCCTTACCTCAGAGGGGTACGCGGGATTCGAACCCACAACCCCGAGTGCCGACACGTAGCCAGAACAGGAAGCGACCCAACGCCCAGAGCCACCGAGCCAACGGCGGTGAGACGTGTTTAATTTCTACTTGACCTGCCCTGGAGCAGCTGCCAAATGAAATGCCAAGCGCGAAAAACACTTTCCCGAGTGGGAGTCGAACTTGGGACCTCTCGGTTCAGTGTTGCGCGCTCTACCAACTGAGCCACGACGTTTCGATGACTGCCTAGTGCGACGGGTTCGCGTCGTATTTGCCCTATCCCCCAGCCTCCAGCCAGGAGGATTTCTGAGAAAACCTGTGATTTTTTTTATTTTTTATCTTTTTTGATTGTGATTTTGATTTTTTTTTCGTGATTTTTTTTTGCCTTGTTCAATGATTTTAGAAGACAGCACCCCCTCGAGCAAAACCTTTGTTACGGCGCGGCAGGCAGAGAACACGGGAGATACTGCAATTTAACAAACTTCCATGACTCGGCGCTTGATTTCCCTGACTTTTTCATGACTTCCATGACTCGAATTTTTTTCCATGACTTTTCCATGACTTCCAGGTTTTCCATGACCTGTAACAACCCTGTTCAACCACACCGCCGCCACGCCCGCGCACGCAAATCGAAAGCCGCACCGAAAACTCTCTGATAATGACGGGGCACTAACCCACGCACCGA
The DNA here is from genome assembly GCA_029379305.1 of Frankliniella fusca. Taxonomy (NCBI): domain Eukaryota; kingdom Metazoa; phylum Arthropoda; class Insecta; order Thysanoptera; family Thripidae; genus Frankliniella; species Frankliniella fusca. The sequence goes on along the minus strand of JAHWGI010000318.1, from coordinate 767,504 downwards.
TGATTTAGGCCGAGGCCATCTTGCGTCTCCATACCATGCGAACACTGAAAAAAATATTTGTAAATTTACGACTTTTTTCATGGTTTGGGATTACGACACAGAGTCGTAAATTTACGACTTCAGTCGTAAATTTGCGAGAGGAAATTCTTGCTCGCTGAAGAAAAATAAGTAGACACATTATGTTGAAAAGTACACTCTGAACCAAGGGTCGGCCAACTCATGTATTTCTGTGTACACTTGCCTTGTATTTCTAATATATTTTTCGGTATTTTTCTCGTATTTCTGTTGAGAATTTCTATGTATTTCGGTGTAGTAGAGTGTGTCTTTGTATTTTTAGTGTATTTCGAGAAATATACAGGTATTTCTGTGTACAAGTTTATTTCGAGTTGGCCGCCCCTCGCTCTGCACTATGGAACTCAAAGTCGTAACTTTACGACATTTTTAACGGATTTTTTTCGTAACCCTCACGAGTATTTTTCACGGTGGAAAAGGCGGGCAAAAACTTGATGACAACGTCCTTGGGGTAAAAGCACACGTGTCCCGGGGAGCAATACGTGTGTATATCTGGCCGCACAGACGCGTAGTACAGGGGGCGCTCGAGCGCTTTTAGGCGGGGCCACGTGTGGCGCCGACGCCACCGCCATCCGGGACGCTCGGCCGGAGCAGATCTCAAGCCGTCGCTTCGTCGCGATATCCCGTACTTTTCCCCCTGTTGTTGGCTGTTGGGCTGGCTGGCTGGCGTCGCTTTTATTACGGCTCCATCCCCGTCTCCGTCGCGGCATAGTGCGAGTGCGGGGGAGATAGCCTCCCCCTCGGTCCCCCTCTCGCCCTCCGGCGGGTCCGGAGCGGCAGAGAACAGACGCGCGAGCGTCACATTGCGAAATGGGGTCAGCATAATCTACAAGAAGCCTCGCCCCTCGCCCCTCCCCGGCAATATTTCTCAATAAGGGTGGGAAAAAAAAGGAGGGTACACAGTACGTAAGTTTGCGAGTGCGGCTCCAATGTAGGCCGCATTTAGAGCACTCTTCAGTATCGGCTTGGGAGTGACGGCCGCCGTTCGAGGGCGTGACTGACGCTCAAACACCCACCCCCGCGTCCGCACGTCGGAGGCAATAAAACCCGGCGACGTGTGCGGGACGCGCCGAGCCGCGTCAAAATGGCGAATGGCGCGTTTAGAGGCGGCGGGGCGCGAGGCGCAGGGCAGGGCGCGCAGGGCCCGTCCCGTCCCACGAGATTGTCAACGACCTGTGAAACAGTCACCTCGCGCCGCGGCGGCCCGTATAGAGCCGAAATAAAGTTACACCGCAGCAGCGCAGGCGGGACCGGAGGAGGAGGAGGGGGTGGGGGGTAAGCACATGAGGGGTTTCTCCAAGGAGGATTCCCTACTTTTTAGGCCCCCGTTAGGGGTGCCAATTGCTTTCGCCAGAAAGTTTTAAATTTAAATTAATAAATTTATTCTTCACGATGGCCCCGTACGGACGGAGCCGATTTTCTCGAACTAATTCTCACCAACTTGTAATGAAAAATACTACGAAAAATTAGAAAATTTTGGATAGGTCTGATGGCAAGCTGTCAATGCGTTTTTGCATGAAATGAATTTTTTATTTTACTACACTGGTAAAACAGGTGTTTAGTTTCTATACATCATGGTGTATAGTTGGCAATTCTATTCATGACATGATGTATAGCAGGAACTAACCATGACAATATTTTTAACAGCCACTTTAAAGTGGCAAACTACTACACACTGCTTAGATTTGCAGCGTACGCATCTCGGTACCAAACAGCAAATAAAAGGGGAAAAATTGTGTGCAGAAGATAGTAGTGCTCGGTTTTGTTCTTATTTCCCCAGAAATTTTGTGGTAACAAAAAAAAAATATGGGAGTGACACACGGCCATCTCACAAGTCGTGCGGCCGGCTTTCTGCTCCGCCTAATGTCGCGTCGGGGAGGCGTCACTATCATTGATGCCAGCCCGCCTTGCTGTGCGGTGACGAACGGGGAAAACACACTCCACTGCGGGGAAGGAGGAAAAAAAATTATTTCCAATGACGGACTTGGCATCCACCTTGTGTATACACTTGTTTCTGTCCCTCTCGCACTGCCCGGCCCGGCGGGCCGTCCCGTCAGTCCGTATGACTCAACAGTAAGGAGGGGCAGCGCCGGCCGCGCAGGGACAGGGCGGGCGCCCCGCGGCCCCGGGGGAAATCACCAAGGCGTTACCTCGACCATCACGAGGCGGTGGCGCCACAGGCCCCTCCCGCGCCTCGCCCCGCCCCGCCCCGCCCCGCCCCGCCCCGGGCCAACTCGCTCCAAAATAATAAAAATGCGACGCGCGGAAATCTCAAACTCGTTTCAGTCTGCCTCTCGCCCTCTCTTGCTCCGCCGTCAGAGACGGGCAGTGGTCAGGGAGCAGAATAGCGCTGCTTCCACAACTACTTTGCGAACCCCCGCTCTCTCCGCACGGACCCACATTGCAATTTTCGAGCTGAATCTCGACTGAGAGGCGAAAGCGCCAATTGTCATAGGCAAGTCGCGTTTAGAGTAAAGTCTCGGCAGTGATGGAACGTCGACACCAGGAGGTGCCAAATCTCCCGAGGGGAAAAGGAACTGAATGCTGCTTACAGCGATCAGAAAAGGTCCTTCCGGGAGATAGAGGTTCCAATGAATGAGCCGCGCATGCGCAGCGCAGCAGCAGGTCGCACTGCCATTCACAACGGTACACAGCCGAGTAACGACTAACTCTATTTTATCGAACACTTTGCGTGTATTACTTGTATTTTTGAGTACTTTTCTTGCATTTTTTAAGTGCATACAAATGTATTGCTGTATTTTGTGTTGTGTTTCCCTGCATTTTACGTGTATTTCGGAGATTTCTGTGTACACCTTACCCACCCCTGGTACAGAGCGCCCCGGCCCAGCCCGGCCCGGTTCAGCGCAGTCGCAGTGATGCAACGCTCACTCAAAGGCATTTCCGATGAGAATGCATGACGTACGTACGCTCCGCGCTTCGCAGGAGCGGACCGCTGTTGCCTGCAACTAACAGGCGCAGTAAAACTTATAGCTTAGCAAGTGAGGTACTGGTAACAGCGCCATAACACCCCAAAAAAGGGGCATAATGAATTAAAATAAATTTTCTCGAGCCGTTTGCAAAGGGCACGAGGACGAGGACGCATAGGGACAGTTCGGCGCAGTTCAATCAAATTTTCCTCCACGCTTGTTTCTGTCGGATACGGAACGGAGGAGGCTTTCCGCGCGGCCGATCAGTCCCCGCAGGTCCCACTTCTGCTAGAATTTGAATAGAGAGGATATCTTTTGGGGAAGAAGGTTGGTGGAGGGGGGGGAGGGAAGTAGTTGGGGTATAAGGGGCCTGGTCCCGGCTGCGTGTTCATTAGGACGGGCCGCGGGCGCCCCGGGCACACGCAGCCCAGCCAGGCTTACCGGTGATTACCCGGGTCGGGTCGGGTCGGGTCGGCGCGGCGCTCAGCACCATGCGGGCGAGTGGCAGTAGCAGCGTGCTCGCGGGTCTCGCATGCTCACCGGCGGGTAACTAATACGGAGTTAATAGACAGCTTATCGTTTCAAAATCAATAAGCCTCGCTTGTACAAAAGAAAACAATTTAAAAACAACTATCACACACGTTATACTCAGAGCACGGGGGTATAAAAACAAAAGAAAGGAAAAACCAAACGGAGGGAGAAAGAAATTAAAAAAAAAAAAAGCCAGCGAACAGAAATGAGAGTTGGAACTGTTTAATATAAAATAATGAAGCCACCAAAAGTTTAAACAAAAAAGTGGAAAAAAAATCCAGGAAAGTAGCAGGGGGGTTGGATTGGGGTTGCGAGACAACTGCACGGGGAGGGGCAGGGGCGGGTCTCTGGCACCAAACACGCCGCAGGACTTGGCGCGCTGGTGCTGACCTCACCAAACTTTCTGGAGGGCGGGTGGGCCCCCCTGGTCCCCATGGGGTCCCCGCAGGTGCAGGGGCGGGTCTCTGGCACCAAACACGCCGCAGGACTTGGCGCGCTGGTGCTGACCTCACCAAACTTTCTGGAGGGCGGGTGGGCCCCCCTGGTCCCCATGGGGTCCCCGCAGGTGCAGGGGCGGGTCTCTGGCACCAAACACGCCGCAGGACTTGGCGCGCTGGTGCTGACCTCACCAAACTTTCTGGAGGGCGGGTGGGCCCCCCTGGTCCCCATGGGGTCCCCGCAGGTGCAGGGGCGGGTCTCTGGCACCAAACACGCCGCAGGACTTGGCGCGCTGGTGCTGACCTCACCAAACTTTCTGGAGGGCGGGTGGGCCCCCCTGGTCCCCATGGGGTCCCCGCAGGTGCAGGGGCGGGTCTCTGGCACCAAACACGCCGCAGGACTTGGCGCGCTGGTGCTGACCTCACCAAACTTTCTGGAGGGCGGGTGGGCCCCCCTGGTCCCCATGGGGTCCCCGCAGGTGCAGGGGCGGGTCTCTGGCACCAAACACGCCGCAGGACTTGGCGCGCTGGTGCTGACCTCACCAAACTTTCTGGAGGGCGGGTGGGCCCCCCTGGTCCCCATGGGGTCCCCGCAGGTGCAGGGGCGGGTCTCTGGCACCAAACACGCCGCAGGACTTGGCGCGCTGGTGCTGACCTCACCAAACTTTCTGGAGGGCGGGTGGGCCCCCCTGGTCCCCATGGGGTCCCCGCAGGTGCAGGGGCGGGTCTCTGGCACCAAACACGCCGCAGGACTTGGCGCGCTGGTGCTGACCTCACCAAACTTTCTGGAGGGCGGGTGGGCCCCCCTGGTCCCCATGGGGTCCCCGCAGGTGCAGGGGCGGGTCTCTGGCACCAAACACGCCGCAGGACTTGGCGCGCTGGTGCTGACCTCACCAAACTTTCTGGAGGGCGGGTGGGCCCCCCTGGTCCCCATGGGGTCCCCGCAGGTGCAGGGGCGGGTCTCTGGCACCAAACACGCCGCAGGACTTGGCGCGCTGGTGCTGACCTCACCAAACTTTCTGGAGGGCGGGTGGGCCCCCCTGGTCCCCATGGGGTCCCCGCAGGTGCAGGGGCGGGTCTCTGGCACCAAACACGCCGCAGGACTTGGCGCGCTGGTGCTGACCTCACCAAACTTTCTGGAGGGCGGGTGGGCCCCCCTGGTCCCCATGGGGTCCCCGCAGGTGCAGGGGCGGGTCTCTGGCACCAAACACGCCGCAGGACTTGGCGCGCTGGTGCTGACCTCACCAAACTTTCTGGAGGGCGGGTGGGCCCCCCTGGTCCCCATGGGGTCCCCGCAGGTGCAGGGGCGGGTCTCTGGCACCAAACACGCCGCAGGACTTGGCGCGCTGGTGCTGACCTCACCAAACTTTCTGGAGGGCGGGTGGGCCCCCCTGGTCCCCATGGGGTCCCCGCAGGTGCAGGGGCGGGTCTCTGGCACCAAACACGCCGCAGGACTTGGCGCGCTGGTGCTGACCTCACCAAACTTTCTGGAGGGCGGGTGGGCCCCCCTGGTCCCCATGGGGTCCCCGCAGGTGCAGGGGCGGGTCTCTGGCACCAAACACGCCGCAGGACTTGGCGCGCTGGTGCTGACCTCACCAAACTTTCTGGAGGGCGGGTGGGCCCCCCTGGTCCCCATGGGGTCCCCGCAGGTGCAGGGGCGGGTCTCTGGCACCAAACACGCCGCAGGACTTGGCGCGCTGGTGCTGACCTCACCAAACTTTCTGGAGGGCGGGTGGGCCCCCCTGGTCCCCATGGGGTCCCCGCAGGTGCAGGGGCGGGTCTCTGGCACCAAACACGCCGCAGGACTTGGCGCGCTGGTGCTGACCTCACCAAACTTTCTGGAGGGCGGGTGGGCCCCCCTGGTCCCCATGGGGTCCCCGCAGGTGCAGGGGCGGGTCTCTGGCACCAAACACGCCGCAGGACTTGGCGCGCTGGTGCTGACCTCACCAAACTTTCTGGAGGGCGGGTGGGCCCCCCTGGTCCCCATGGGGTCCCCGCAGGTGCAGGGGCGGGTCTCTGGCACCAAACACGCCGCAGGACTTGGCGCGCTGGTGCTGACCTCACCAAACTTTCTGGAGGGCGGGTGGGCCCCCCTGGTCCCCATGGGGTCCCCGCAGGTGCAGGGGCGGGTCTCTGGCACCAAACACGCCGCAGGACTTGGCGCGCTGGTGCTGACCTCACCAAACTTTCTGGAGGGCGGGTGGGCCCCCCTGGTCCCCATGGGGTCCCCGCAGGTGCAGGGGCGGGTCTCTGGCACCAAACACGCCGCAGGACTTGGCGCGCTGGTGCTGACCTCACCAAACTTTCTGGAGGGCGGGTGGGCCCCCCTGGTCCCCATGGGGTCCCCGCAGGTGCAGGGGCGGGTCTCTGGCACCAAACACGCCGCAGGACTTGGCGCGCTGGTGCTGACCTCACCAAACTTTCTGGAGGGCGGGTGGGCCCCCCTGGTCCCCATGGGGTCCCCGCAGGTGCAGGGGCGGGTCTCTGGCACCAAACACGCCGCAGGACTTGGCGCGCTGGTGCTGACCTCACCAAACTTTCTGGAGGGCGGGTGGGCCCCCCTGGTCCCCATGGGGTCCCCGCAGGTGCAGGGGCGGGTCTCTGGCACCAAACACGCCGCAGGACTTGGCGCGCTGGTGCTGACCTCACCAAACTTTCTGGAGGGCGGGTGGGCCCCCCTGGTCCCCATGGGGTCCCCGCAGGTGCAGGGGCGGGTCTCTGGCACCAAACACGCCGCAGGACTTGGCGCGCTGGTGCTGACCTCACCAAACTTTCTGGAGGGCGGGTGGGCCCCCCTGGTCCCCATGGGGTCCCCGCAGGTGCAGGGGCGGGTCTCTGGCACCAAACACGCCGCAGGACTTGGCGCGCTGGTGCTGACCTCACCAAACTTTCTGGAGGGCGGGTGGGCCCCCCTGGTCCCCATGGGGTCCCCGCAGGTGCAGGGGCGGGTCTCTGGCACCAAACACGCCGCAGGACTTGGCGCGCTGGTGCTGACCTCACCAAACTTTCTGGAGGGCGGGTGGGCCCCCCTGGTCCCCATGGGGTCCCCGCAGGTGCAGGGGCGGGTCTCTGGCACCAAACACGCCGCAGGACTTGGCGCGCTGGTGCTGACCTCACCAAACTTTCTGGAGGGCGGGTGGGCCCCCCTGGTCCCCATGGGGTCCCCGCAGGTGCAGGGGCGGGTCTCTGGCACCAAACACGCCGCAGGACTTGGCGCGCTGGTGCTGACCTCACCAAACTTTCTGGAGGGCGGGTGGGCCCCCCTGGTCCCCATGGGGTCCCCGCAGGTGCAGGGGCGGGTCTCTGGCACCAAACACGCCGCAGGACTTGGCGCGCTGGTGCTGACCTCACCAAACTTTCTGGAGGGCGGGTGGGCCCCCCTGGTCCCCATGGGGTCCCCGCAGGTGCAGGTGCGGGTCTTTGGCACCAAACACGCCGCAGGACTTGGCGCGCTGGTGCTGACCTCACCAAACTTTCTGGAGGGCGGGTGGGCCCCCCTGGTCCCCATGGGGTCCCCGCAGGTGCAGGGGCGGGTCTCTGGCACCAAACACGCCGCAGGACTTGGCGCGCTGGTGCTGACCTCACCAAACTTTCTGGAGGGCGGGTGGGCCCCCCTGGTCCCCATGGGGTCCCCGCAGGTGCAGGGGCGGGTCTCTGGCACCAAACACGCCGCAGGACTTGGCGCGCTGGTGCTGACCTCACCAAACTTTCTGGAGGGCGGGTGGGCCCCCCTGGTCCCCATGGGGTCCCCGCAGGTGCAGGGGCAGGTCTCTGGCACCAAACACGCCGCAGGACTTGGCGCGCTGGTGCTGACCTCACCAAACTTTCTGGAGGGCGGGTGGGCCCCCCTGGTCCCCATGGGGTCCCCGCAGGTGCAGGGGCGGGTCTCTGGCACCAAACACGCCGCAGGACTTGGCGCGCTGGTGCTGACCTCACCAAACTTTCTGGAGGGCGGGTGGGCCCCCCTGGTCCCCATGGGGTCCCCGCAGGTGCAGGGGCAGGTCTCTGGCACCAAACACGCCGCAGGACTTGGCGCGCTGGTGCTGACCTCACCAAACTTTCTGGAGGGCGGGTGGGCCCGGGTGGGCCCCCCTGGTCCCCATGGGGTCCCCGCAGGTGCAGGGGCGGGTCTCTGGCACCAAACACGCCGCAGGACTTGGCGCGCTGGTGCTGACCTCACCAAACTTTCTGGAGGGCGGGTGGGCCCGGGTGGGCCCCCCTGGTCCCCATGGGGTCCCCGCAGGTGCTCCCGTCCGCCCGCTGCGCCCGCCGACCACACACTGGGCGACCCCCTCCCCTGCTACCCTGACGGCTAATCCGAGGATCCGAGGTGAGTGCCCTTCTTCCCCCGCCCTCCTCTCTCTCTCTCTCTCTCTCTCTCTCTCTCTCTCTCTCTCTCTCTCTCTCTCTCTCTCTCTCTTTCTCGAGCGCGCAGGCTCGCCGGTCCGTAACGCGATAAAGGATTCATTTCCGGAGGAGCATCCGTCCTAATCCGGCGCGCACACCACCACCACGTGCCTGGCTGCGCGGCGCCCTAAGTGGCACCCGGGGGAGACAGACAGACAGAGAGAGAGAGAGAGAGAGAGAGAGAGAGAGAGAGAGAGAGAGAGAACGCGCGGCGGACAACGGCGGGAAAAGGGGAAATGACAGTACATGTACGGTCGGCGAGAGGGTTACTCTCACCGGCCAGCAGCGGTATGACGCCTATAATGTAACGCGTGCGAAAAGCAAAGGGAAACCATTTCAATGCAAATTAAAGCTGATCCAGCGTGATGTGTCCTATGCTCTCTCTGTATGGTGGCACGGGGCACGGGGGTGGGGGCACGGGCACAGGCAGGCACTCCGTCATGCTCGGCACGCCGTGACGCCAAGCCCACCTGTATCACGGCCAAGGCCAGCGGCCGTGGCCGTGTGTCACAGGGAGAGCGAGGCCGTGGCCAGGGCCGGGCCGCTGTGGAGCTGGACGCGTGAGAGAGACGTTAAGCCCTACTGTTAAGGGCCGCAACTACACGCCGGCAAGGCTGCGGCCGGCTGGGCGGCTAAGAGCAAAAGTTTAAGTAGGGGAGAGGGGGAGAGAGAGAGAGAGAGAGAGAGAGAGAGAGAGAGAGAGAGAGAGAGAGAGAGAGAGAGAGAGAGAGAGAGAGGTGGCACGCCCGTCTGAGGAGCGTGTAGTTGTTCCCCAGGAGTGTTGTTGTATTTGACAGCTCTCGGGGAACGAATCAGGTGGGGAGAACTTTTAAAGGCAGCAATGGACTAGACTAGCGACTAGCAGAACAGGGGTCAGGGATCTCCTCAGACTGGCGGCCCGGAGGAAGGGAGGTGGGGCTGTGGATAATGCGTGGGAGCGAGCGAGAGGTCCCACTCTGTCCGGCCCACGCGTCGTCTGCTGTCTGAGACTCCTGGACTTGAGTCCACAATAGCAAGTAATTTAACGTGTATCCTTTTGCCGCTTTTTTTTTGCGCGGTACTTTCACAGCGACTGGCACGTTCACGTACGGTACGACGCCATGTATCACGCGCCGCCACCATGGCCGCACAGCGGCGTAAACGAGATAAAAATATATAAAAAGGAAAATCACCGAGGAATACTTAGTAGGCGGCGTGGATTAACATCGAGAGGGGGGAGGGAGGGAGAGCAAGGAAAAAGAGGAAAAAAACACAGCCAAATAAGTCAGAAAATAAAACAAAAGAGGCGGTTCTGTTGGGAAATCTCAGCGCAATTTTACCATGCCACCCCCTCCTTTCGCGTGGTTGTCTGGACCCGAGCAGGGCGTATATAAGCCGAGCCGTGCGACAAATTGAATTAGTACCATGTATCACCCTAGTACACACACACACACACACACACACACGGTGGCGCGCCCTTCACATAACAGCGACGCGCCCCGCAAGCAGCACACGAGAAATCACGTAACGAAACGAACACACAAGCACAACCAAAGTCGCAAACGAGGAAAGAGAAAAGCGGGTACGCGGGGCGGGGCGGGTAGCAGCGCGGAGGCGGAAAAATACCCGCGAGCAGCGCGCGGCCTTCCACTGCGTGTGTGAACTGCCCTCCGAAACACGGCTGCTTGCTGTTGCTGCTGCTGTTGGTGTAAGTGGGGGGAGGAAAAAAGAGGGAACCACTTGGAGAAAAGGTAGAAAGGGAAATAGAGTGTTTTTCTGTAAAAACGAGCGAGAGCAGCGTGTTGGCGCGAGAGAGCGGCGAATGAGAGGGAGAGAGAGCGAGCGAGCGAAAGGGTAAAAGTCGCAAGGCAGGTAAGCCTCGGCCCCGCCGCCGCAGCCCACCCCCAGCACGGGAAACGTAGCATCATGTCGCGAAACGCGTCCCGCCGCCCCGCAGAGCTGGGCTGGGCTGGGCTAAGGCTTCCCCCGGGGAGTGGCCTGCTACTCGGCCGCGGCAGAGCACGGCATGAATGCAAAGCCGCGCAGGTAACAGTCGCCCTGGGGGACGGAGGGCGGGGCGGGGCGGGGCGGGGCAGCTGGTCCCAGCGCTCGCGACTACTTTCGCACACATACCTCTCTGCAGGGCATCCTCCCTCCTCCCCTCCCGCCCCGGGGGGGGGTCAAAGGTACCGGGCGGGGCGTCCCAGCAGAGCACGTGACAGAGAGTTGCGGCGGGTCTGCCTGAGCCCTGGGGGCCACGGCGGCGCCTTACCCGGCTGGAGCAGCCGGTGGTCAGACCCGCTTACTGTTACGTTACGTGTTTGTCTGGAATATACCCAGCAGCACAGAGCAGGGAAGGAAAATGACTTAAAAACTTCTACCTTACACCACCCCGAGGGGAAAATAACTCTGAATTTTGGCAATGTACAAATTTTGTGATTTTTATAAATTTTCGGGAATTTTTGTCAATTTCTTAAATGGAATTTTCCGAAATTTTGCTTGAAATTCACCTAAAATTCTAGGTATTTCTGTATTATGTGAATTTGTCATTATTTTCTTAATTTCTTTGAATTTTCCTGCAGTCCCCTGAATTTTTCTGAATTACGAGGTGAACAAATATTTCAGAGTTGTTTCCCCCTCGCACCGTCTACGATGAAAACATCATTGTATGACACAAAAATGAGACTTTTCGGCTCTTTGTCGATGGAACGCCTACTTGCTTTGAGGTTGCAATTTTCGTACACCTCGTAATGAATATCTGTCCCCCATAGCTAAAATCCTTCACACACGCAGCCTTAAAAATATAAAAAAATAAAATAACTCAACTTTTTACCCCTAAAAGTCCGAGCTGTTCCCCCCCAGGGGAACGCGGGGCATAAATAGCAGACGGGGCGCGGACGTTGTCGGCATGGGATAGACCCTGAGGGCGTGACGTGGCGCTAAGCCCGCAGTACGTGCGCAGCGTGAGGAAGGAGTCGTCCGTCGACCAGGCGGGAGCGGATGCGGATGTGGATGGCATTTCAAAGACAAATTGACATGATTTGCCCGCCCCGCCCCACCCCGCCCCGCCACCGCGACTGGGGGAAGAGCTTGGGCCGCGCGGGACCCTCACCCTCCCTACCGCGCTCAAAGGGAAACTTTGTCAACTGAGTCGAGAGCAATCGGCGCGAGTGTCAGAGAGGGAGATGGGGTTGCCGCCGCTGGGGCGTGAATGGCGTCGTCGCGGAGCTGAGCGCAGCCAGCAGGCTCACCGGCAGGCTCACCGACAGGCTCACCGGCAGGCTCACCGGCAGGCTCACCGGCAGGCTCACCGGCAGGCTCACCGGCAGGCTCACCGGCAGGCTCACCGGCAGGCTCACCGGCAGGCTCACCGGCAGGCTCACCAGCAGGCTCACCGGCAGGCTCACCGGCAGGCTCACCGGCAGGCTCACCGACAGGCTCACCGGTAGGCTCACCGGCAGGCTCACCGGCAGGCTCACCGGCAGGCTTACCGGCAGGCTCACCGGCAGGCTCACCGGCAGGCTCACCGGCAGGCTCACCGGCAGGCTCACCGGCAGGCTGACCGCAGCCTTGGCACTCCCCGGGCCGGGCAGGGCCTGCCGGTGAGCCGCAGACAATCCCTGATGAGCCGGCAGGAGAGAGAGGGGCGCGAGGCGAGGGTCTTGGGCTGGGCTGGGCTGGGCTGGGTGACTTTGTAGCAGAGCCGCCCTCCTATCCCCTTCACGCCGATCAGCCTCTCCTCCTCCCTGCACACCAATCACCTGCTTGCACCTCTCCCTGCTCAAGCCTCCCCTGCTGGCGGCGCCCTGCCTAGCCTCGGCCTGCCTGAGTCCTTCTCTGTACCTCTGGATCACGCAGCGCGCCCCCGAGGGTCGGCGGGGAGGAGAGGGCAACATCCGTGTACGTCCCACCACCACCACCACCCCGCCCCACACTCTCAGACTTGAAATGGACTATTTTCACTATACAGCGAAATATCCATAGGTGTATGATGAAATTTGTCGTCAAAGTAAATTTTTTTGTTGGCCGAGCTCATTTTCTAGCGAGAAAAAAGTCGGAGTTACATAGAAAAATGTCATGTAAATGGAGAAAAATGTTTATTCTATGGTGGTACAGTTTTCTTCACTGTGAAAAAAATTTCATTACATTTTCATTACATTGTAATGAAGCAATTTTCATTACAATTTCATGACAATGTAATGAAATTTTCATTTTTTTAATGTTATGAAATTTAATGACACGTGTCATTAAATCAAAAACACACAATTAATACGGAAATTTCTTCCAACAATTACTCTTCTAATTTTTATCATGCGTATAGTATGGAAATATGTGGTAAAGGGTTTCATAATGAACTACCGTCTTCCGCAGAGGTATAGTTCGAGAGACTCGAACGCTACCAAGTCTGCCGTTGATCAAAAAATTTAAGGATGACGCACGTGAGGACTGAATCGTCCTCTATGTCGAATGCATCGAAAATAGGCAGCGGAGGTCATCTCGCTGCCGTTTCTGGTCAGCCGCGCGCAAGAAATTCCATTCGGTTACCGTAACTCCATCTAGCGGCAAAAATCAATACTACGTTATGTCATGAAAATTTCCTAAAAAGTAATGAATTTACAGATAATATGAAATTTCAGAACAGAGTAATGAAATGATCATGAAATTTCATTACACTGTATTGAATTTCAGTGCGTCATGAAATTTCATAACACTTTCATTAAAATTGATCTACAAAATGTCATTAAATTTCAAACATTTTTAACAGTGTTTATTTTAAAACAAGAAAACTGTACTACCCTAAAATTAACATTTAAGTCCATACATTGCGTCATTTTAATATCTAGATCTTGACGTTTTTGTCTTAAGCTAAATATGACTGTAAACGAATATCTCTGATCTGTAGACAAATTTCTTAGTCCTTACACAGTCCAGTGAAAAAAGTCAGGTAGAGATCTGAGCGTGCACCCCGCCTCGCCCCGCCCCGCCCCGCCACGACCTCCATTGCATCCACGACCTGCCGCCCTTTCGCGTGGCTGGACCTGAACCTGACCTGACCCGGACCCCGCCGCGCCCGCCAGGCTGCACCGATCCGAGATATGTCTGTCCTTATCCCGCGCACTCGTAAAGTGTGCCACGTTGTGTGTTAGTGGGAGAGAGTAAGAGTAAGGAAGAGAGAGCGAGAGCGGGGGATAAGGAGAGAGGGAAGAAAGAGGGTGAGAGAGCGCGGAAATAAATGAAGAGGCGGCGCCGCGCCGGCGTGCGCCCTCAAAGTAGTTGGAAGTCCCGCCCCGCCCCGCCCCGCCCCGCCCCGCCCCGCCCCGCCCCGCCCCGCCCCGCCCCGCCCCGCCACGCCCGGGGACTCCCTGCAATATTTATCGTCCGGTGACGCAGCGCCGGGCGGGAGGCCCCTTCCCTTCTCACAGCTCCCTGCCCCTCCCTTCCGCGAGCTGGCCCTCAAGCTCACCAGCCAACCCCTCCGGAAGTAGTGATTAAAAAACACACGGCCGGAGGAGGGCAATGACTTCCGTGCGGTTTACTTCCGGCTACGCTGCGCCAGATGACCGGTGCTGTAACACTAAAAGTAAAAAGAAATATTGATCTCAAAATCGTAATAATGCCATTACATATTTTCTGCCTCCCCCAAGATCTAAGATCTGCTTCCCGATTACTGTTAAAAAAAGTCGTAAGGGTTAAGGAAAAAATTTCCATGAGCTGTCGTAAAGTTACGACCTTGACTTGTATAGTTATACGAGTATTTTTCGACGCATCATGTGTCGACTTAGTTTTCATCAACGGTCAAGAATTTGCTAAAATTTATTACAGCGGTCGCAGATTTACGACTCCGCGTCATAATCGTCAAGTATGAAAAAAAAAATCGTTAATTTACGAAGACTTTTCCTCGCCGTGAAGTTTCTAGAGCTTAGTTACAATGTCATTATAGCGGACCCTGACTCGACCCGGCCCGGCCCGCCCCAGCAAGGCAGACTCCACCTCCATACCTGTGCCCTCCGCCCACAAGCGGGCCAGCGGGCGGGCGGCGCGGGGGGTTATCGGGGGGCTCGGGGGGCCCACCGCAGAGAGCCTCCTTGCCTGGGCCCCCTTGCGGCCCTGCGGGCCCGGCGGCCGCCTGGGGGCGGACAGAACAGAACACCTGGATGACAGGGCATCAGGCGGGACAGAGGGTCGTTAGTGACCCGCTGTGTGTGCGCGCTCGTTGTGGTGGGCGCGGTGGTGCGGGACGGGCAGGGCAAACCCGACAGGGCCCGCCGCAGGCCCGCGCAGCGCTCTGCTGAATCAGGGGGAATAACCTCCCCCGTGGTGCTTGCGGCGAGTTTCAATTGCGCGATTCATAGAATCCTGGTGCTCGCGGCTCCACGGACAGATCCTCATGCGAATGGGAGGGGGGGAAGGGGGGGGGGAGAGGTCACTTCGAAAAATCATTGTAAGGCCCCTAAAAAGTCATTTTTAAACAAGGGTTTACCACTTCCGTAATCTTCGTACACCCCTCTAGATGATTATTGATAATCACATAATCATAATCATATAAAATTTCAAAATATTTACAAATTTTGACAAATATGGAGAAATATTATCAAATTTGACCAAAATTTGCGTGATCACTGGCGAATAATCAATAAATATGTTAAAGATAAACTCAAATAATCATTGATAATCACCATAATCGTGACTGATTATCTTACGCGATTTTTCAAATTAGTAGACAAACATTTTCATTATTCTCTTGAAAATCCAAAAGAAAAATCAAAACAATACAAAAAAAAAAATCAAAAATATCAAGGGTCAGAAAAATCATTGTCGGGGTCATGTCATTAGATAATTTGTCGTGCTGTCGAAAGGTCGCATCATTCCGTCACCATGGCGGTGGTGGCCTGGCGCGGTGCGGCTTTAGGCCGTACAAGACACGACACCCCAGTGTACACACTCACACACACACACACACACACAGAGGGTCCCTCCGGCCCGGACAGGCCCGGCCCTAGCCCGGCTCGGCCGGTTTGTGTTGGCAGACGCAGCCATTACGTAAATTACAGTGCGACGCCACGCCACAGCCAGACAGCCCTGCGTGATCGGTGCAACGTCACGAACACGACGGGGAACACGTCACCAAACCGTCAGGAAATACACGTCACTGAACCGTCCGCGCCGGCCGGGCCGGGCCGGGGGGAGCTCCGGCGCGGCGGCGTCGCATGAAAAGGATATTCGACGAAAACTATTATTATTGTTATGATTATTGGAACTCGATTCATTACATATTTCAATAATTGTGTCTGGAAGTCTGGCGGGGCGGCCGAAACTTTAACCACCATGAACGGGACAAAATGTGCCGTGGAAAAAAAAAGAATCGAGCGTCACTGGAAACGATACACAGTGGGATTGCGTGCGACGGGAGGGTGCACCGCACACACCTCTCCCAGCACCGCCAAAAAAAGTCAACCGTTTCTCAAACACCCTCCCCTCCCCCATAGAGCGCGCGTTCACGGTCGACCGCTCTGATTTATTGCAGCGCGCTTCCGATGCCCGCCCAGCCCATGAATATACAAACATTGGCGTAATTGATCGGCTATCGACAAGGCGAGAGCAAATGACCAAGCTCATGAATAATTTATTTCCAGTGGGAGTCTCCCGCCTTGCCTCCCTTAACGAACCAGCCCACGCAGTGCGCGACTAAGGGGAGCGAGTGAAACTTACATGGAAACAAATTGTGAAATAAAAATGTAGAAAACAGAATAGCAAAGGTCACTTCCGCTTATAGTTTGTTTTGCAAGTCGCGTCCGAAGAGCA
This sequence comes from Frankliniella fusca, assembly GCA_029379305.1. Lineage (NCBI taxonomy): Eukaryota > Metazoa > Arthropoda > Insecta > Thysanoptera > Thripidae > Frankliniella > Frankliniella fusca. The sequence goes on along the minus strand of JAHWGI010000318.1, from coordinate 751,348 downwards.
TCAGGCGGGTGGAGTTGGCGAGCTCGGATAACGTAGAGGGACGTTAGCAGCCACAGAGAGAGGGAATGAAAAAAGGGCGGACAGAATAAACTGTGCGTTTTTTATTTTAGATATATTATTTTGAAGAGGCGAGGTGGTGCGCGGGATAACGCAGAGAGAAGAGCGCGCGTAACAGGAAGGTAGGACAGAGAAGAGAGCGCGGGAACCTCCGCGTACTCGGGGCATAAAAAAGGGTAATAAAAGTCTCTCGCATGTCAGCTGACAGAGACAAGTAGTGGGGCCAGCCACACCAAAGGAAGGCGCGAGGGCGCGCCATGGTACGTGGGCGAGGCGGGGCGAGGCGGGGCGGGGCAGGGCGAGGCGGTCCAGGACGTTGCAGTGGAGCACCGCGCGCTCGGCGTGGCGTGGCGTGGCGGGCCACCGGCGAGCCCCCCGCCCCGCCCCGCCCGCGCCGACGCGATACCCATGTACATATTTCATGATTCAACTCCCACCGTCCCCGTCGAGATTGCGGCCCGCACAGGAGCGAGCGGGCGCGGCGGTGCGGAGCGGTGGCTCCCACATCGCAGCCCGCCCCGCCCCGCCCCGCCCCGCCCCGCCCCACCCCACCCCCGGGTAGATACGTGTAGGTACACGGCCCCGAGCCCCCCCACGGGCGCGACTCATCCGGAAGGCATAGCCCGGGCTGCGTGTCATTACCCTCTACAGCCAGGGGGGCGGGCCGACGGGGTCCCCACCACCCCACCCGGCCGCGGGGACTTGCGCAATCAGAATCCCTACCCACTTATTTCTCCTCCACTGTGAGGAAAAATTACAATTTAACAACAGTCTTAAACCGTTTTTTCGAAGTACAATAAAAAAAAACTGTTCAAAAATTGTACCCGGTATAGGGTAAATTAGTGAGGTACGGTAACGAAAACCGTAAACCGTTAATTCAAAACCGTTGTTCTGTTGTATGATGCACAGTTTTTCTTACAGTGTCTCGACCGCTTGCACAGCGCAAGCAGAGCAAAACTTAAAAAAAAGGAAACATTCATTTACAAAAAAAAATATAATCATCACGACAGCTGAGCGACGACTGGCGCAGTAGGCGTAAAGCAAGAGAGAAATCAAATCAAAATAATGTAACAGGGTAAAAAATAAAAATGAAACGAAACGAGTCTTTCAATATAAGCGGGATGAATCACGGAATTTTTAAATTTTAAATGAAAACGGCGGGCGGTGCGCGCGTTCTGGCGGAGCAAGTCAATGCCACCAAAAGAGGGCCCCGCCCCCGCCCCGGCCCGCCTCAGACCCGCCGTGTACAAATATTAGTAGGTTGTTGACGCTGCCGCGCTGCCGCCCGCGCGCCGCCCCCCTCTGCCGCAGACATATACGCGCCGGAGGAGAACAAGGAGGCCCTCGAGAGCAAACAGCAGAGATGAGAAACGCCGCCAGGACACTGGTAAAACAAATGTGCAACTTTTTGCACACTTACGTGTCCAATATGTGACTTTGCACACTGCAAACCGAAGTGCGTTTGTGTGTACTTGCAAGCACACACCCAGGTGTGTACTTGCCTAGTGCGCACTTACAGGCCCACAAAAATATGTGTGTACCATGACAAGTACACGGTAAATAAGTGTGTACAGTGGCAAGTACACGGCAAATAAGTGTGTACTATGGGAAGTAAACACCCATACGTGTGTGCTTGCAAGTACACACAAATATGTGTGTGCAAAGTACACACTTGGGGTTTGCAGTGCACGTTACATCGCGTTACATGGTGTCGAGTTTTACTAGACATTAAAATAACGTCTAAACTTTAAACGCGAGGGGTAAACAACTCTGAATTCGGTGTACAAATTTCGTGAATTTGAATTGAATTTGTCTGAATTGAATTGAATTCGTTTTGAATTAGCTTTGAATTTTTTGAATTTATTGCGAAGTTTTTTTGAAATTATTGTGATCTTTTTGTGAATTTACTTGAATTCGTTTTTAATTCGGGGATGCCCCAGAAAATACACGCATATCTGATCCAAATTATTCTCTCAATTACATGATGAAATAGGATTTTTAGTAAATTATTGTGAATGATTTCTATTTATTCCAAATTATTGGAAATTAACTTGCAACTGCGCAAAATAATCACAATTATTTCAATTATTTTTTAAAACTGTTCAGAAACAAATTTTGCTCTGCAATTGAAAGGATGGCGTGAAAACATGGAAAATTTTTGCGGCAGTAAACCTCCCGAAGGAGGTTGCGGTTCCCGCCAGGCACAGGGCTTTTACCCCCTGTGGCAGCCAACTGCTTCGGTGTTCCATGGGAACCGGCGCTTTGCTGACTGCGATCCTATCGCGCAATTCGACAGATTTGATCCCCGTACCACCATTGGCCTACCCCTAGAGGTACGAGCGGTGTCAAGAGCGTTAGACTTCCTGATCCCAGTTTCAGAGGCCTTACCTCAGAGGGGTACGCGGGATTCGAACCCACAACCCCGAGTGCCGACACGTAGCCAGAACAGGAAGCGACCCAACGCCCAGAGCCACCGAGCCAACGGCGGTGAGACGTGTTTAACTTCTATTTGACCTGCCATCCAGCTGCGGCCAAAGGGAATGTCAAGCGCGAAAAACACTTTCCCGAGTGGGAGTCGAACTTGGGACCACTCAGTTCGGTGTTGCGCGCTCTACCAACTGCGCCACGACGCCACGATGACTGTTCCGTGCGACGGGTTCGAGTTGTATTTGCCCTGTCCTCCTGGCTGGAGGCTGCAGGATACGCGGCAAATACAACTCGAACCCGTCGCACTGTACAGTCATCGTGGCGTCGTGGCTCAGTAGGTAGAGCGCGCAACACCGAACTGAGTGGTCCGAAGTTCGACTCCCACTTCGGAAAGTGTTTTTCGCGCTTGACATTCCCTTTGGCCGCAGCTGGATGGCAGGTCAAATAGAAGTTAAACACGTCTCACCGCCGTTGGCTCGGTGGCTCTGGGCGTTGGGTCGCTTCCTGTTCTGGCTACGTGTCGGCACTCGGGGTTGTGGGTTCGAATCCCGCGTACCCCTCTGAGGTAAGGCCTCTGAAACTGGGATCAGGAAGTCTAACGCTCTTGACACCGCTCGTACCTCTAGGGGTAGGCCAATGGTGGTACGGGGATCAAATCTGTCGAATTGCGCGATAGGATCGCAGTCAGCAAAGCGCCGGTTCCCATGGAACACCGAAGCAGTTGGCTGCCACAGGGGGTAAAAGCCCTGTGCCTGGCGGGAACCGCAACCTCCTTCGGGAGGTTTACTGCCGCAAAAATTTTCCATGTTTTCACGCCATCCTTTCAATTGCAGAGCAAAATTTGTTTCTGAACAGTTTTAAAAAATAATTGAAATAATTGTGATTATTTTGCGCAGTTGCAAGTTAATTTCCAATAATTTGGAATAAATAGAAATCATTCACAATAATTTACTAAAAATCCTATTTCATCATGTAATTGAGAGAATAATTTGGATCAGATATGCGTGTATTTTCTGAGGTCATTCCTTAAATTCGCTTGAATTTGTTTTGAACTCGTTTTGAATTCGCGTGAATTAGTTTTGAATTCGCGTGAATTAGTTTGAATTAGTGTGAATTTTGAATTAGTGATGTACATCAAAATTCGGAGTTATTTACCCCTCGTTTAAACGTCTCGCAAGTGTCGAATGTTTGCACTCCTTGACACATGCACCAGGCTATTGGGAAGCCCTAACAGACGTCGAGTGACTGCACACTAAATGGTGTGCACTGCAGTTTATTGAACGTTTCGGAAGTGTCGAAACATTGCACATTTTAAACTAAACACCCATTGACGTGCAGAACTAGACATTATAGTTTTACCAGTGGAGCGCGGGGCGCCAGCTGAGTTAGTTTCGGAATTCACGGCAGCGACTCTAGCAGCGCGCGAGGGAGGGAGGGGAGTGAGGGAGGAAGTGAGAGAGGGGGGGGGGAGTGAGTGAGGGGGAGAGAAAGAGAGAGAGAGAGAGAGAGAGAGAGGGGGGGGGGAGGGGGCTATGTCGTAAAACTGGCCGGAATGCTTGTCTACAAAGTAGAAAGGAAATTAAGGGAGACACGTTTCTGTGTGTAACACGCCTCCAGAAGGGGTTGTATGAAGGTTTTTAGGTCGCATAAGGAGTGAGAGTGAGAGGGAAATTGACCTGACCAGGAAACGCGGCACCGGGCGCGACCCCTCGCGGTTACTGCTGCCACCCCACCCCGCCCCGCCCCGCCCCGCCCCGCCCCGCCCCGCCCCGCCCCGCCCCGCCCCGCCCCGCCCCACCCCGCCGAGCTCGGCGCTGCCGTAGGGGTTAGACGGCTGGGCGGGGCGGGGCGGGGCGAGCGGGGCGGTCAAGTTAGCGGCGTGGCGAGGCGGGGCCGCAGGCGGGGCGAGCTGCCCGCGCACTTTATTGGCACTTCAGCCCCGATTTGTCGATAGCCATGTCCGATAGGTCGGGGCGTTCAGTCACTGCTAATGGACGACGCTCTATCCAGGCCGCCTCGCAGTACACTAATAAACACCGCTTCAGCTGCGTGCGCATGTGTGTACTACTCGCACCCAAAGAAACTACACTGTAAACCCGGCACTGTAAAAAATTCGTTCGTTCATGTACGATACATAATTTGTAATTTACCATTGTCGTAAACCATTGTCGTAAACACGCACAATCTCCCATGGGAGTGCAATCTTGTTCGTCACTTGATCCTATGTCGATGCGCAGTGTTTGAATGGTAATTGTACGACATCTTCCTGTACGCTGTATGACAATTTTTCGCAGTCAAGTGTGCGGATGTCATACACCTGTAGGTATGCGAGGATTCAACCCAAGGGGCGGCCAACTCATGTATTTCTGTGTATTTCTGTGTACACTTGCCTCGATTCGTCGTCAACTTATTCAACGCGCCAAGCTTTATACTCGCACAAAACCACACATCGCGTTTGGCGGCCATTCGTATTGACATTGGTTTCACTCTAGGGAAGGGAAGGACTAGCTCTGACTCACTCGTGTGTGTGAGTGTGTGTGTGTGTGTGCGCGCGTGCGTGCGTGTGAGTGTATGTGTGTGTGTTGGTGTTAGCGTAGTAAGAGGCAGGATAAACGCGCGCTGGATGGCTGGGCGACGCCATCAAAATTTGATGGTGTGTTGACGCTCCGGGACGGGACCCTTTACCCCGGCCGCGTGACAGGCAGGCGGCGGCCCGGAGGGTGTGGGATTGGGGGAGGGTAGGGGGTGGGGGGTAGGGGGGGTAGGGGGTAGGGGGTAGGGGCAGCACGGCCGGTGGGCGAGGCGCGGAGCAGCAGGGGCGAGCCCAGGCCAGAGGCAGGCACGCCGCCGAGCAGGAGCGAGTGTTGTTCCCATTCCGAGTCGTAATGAGGCAAAATTACGTCGTCCGTCCCAGAGCGGACCGGCGCGGCTCCAGCCGGGCACACGCCACACTCCATATACATCCACGCGACCGAACCCAACCCCTGCCCTCCCCGCCGCGCGACGCTAAGCCACGCCGGCAAACTTGTATGTATATATCTATATATATACAGAGGAGAAATATATATATATAAGGGCGCGCTTCCCGACCGACGAGTACCGAGAAGTACTTGGCGAGACTCGCGAGGGCGCGGCGGGCGGCCGCAAAGCTCACGCGAGGAAAGAGGTGGCAGAGAGGGAAAAAAAATTAATAAGGAAATTCAGAGGAAGAGATTTTTTTCGTGTACTATTTGGCGCCATCAATTTTCCATGGGTTTTGTTTTCATTTTATTCATTACTTTATTTACCCTTTCCCCTTTTTCTTTTCTCTCTTACTTTCAGCGGGAGTTGGAACTGAGGAGGGAGAGAGAAATGTAGAGAAAGTGATTGAGAGAGGGAGGGAGACGGGCAGACAGACAGATATATAGAGAGGAGAGGGCCCGGCGGGATAGAAGAAAGGTGAGCGCAACGAATAGCAGGATAGATGATGCCGGAGTTTTTTTTCTTTCTTCGTTTTTTTCCCTTGCAGTCGTAGTATTTATTCTTTGGGAGGACAGATAGGTACACAGAGAGATACGTCACCGCGCCGCCGGGCCGAGGGCGATAATCGAAACGTGTGCTGTGCTGTTTGCCGACGAGCTCCCGCGCAGTCGAGCAGCTGCGAGCCCGTAGCACACGCTGGAAATGCAATTGCGTGCGAATGTCGTACACTTGTAGGTGTGAAGATTCATTCGTACACCTGGCCTGGCCACTCAAACGTGTAAATGTCTTAGGAAGAAAATTCGGGAACAGGCTCTTACGTCCCCATGAAAATCGTCCCTAAGACAATTCGTCCCCAGCTCTGTCGTCCCGTGTCAGAATGACCCCATCCGTGATGTCCTCATGTTTTGTCCCCAAATCATTACAAATTGGCGCATGTTTTCAACTTCAATATCACATTGCTGACAAATTTAATTTTACAATTTACAATCCAACATTCATTTCTTAATGCGGGCTTTGTAGTACACATTAGGAACAGTGTACTAAGTTGACTGTTGGGTTTGTACAGTACATTTAAATGTATGTTTATGTAATTTGAAATTTGACTTTTTCCGAACTGTGCCAAATTCTTGATACTTCTTTAAATTGAAACTGTACTGTACATCATTTGACATATTTGGTACTACTTGTGCATTTCAATTTTTACTGTAAACATTTGTATTACAGCACACACATCTGGTCAATATTCATTTCTATTAATTTTTTGGCAGCATATACGTTGTTTAGTTATCATGCCAGCTCAGAGCAAAGAGCGCTTGCGATGTAGACAACCCGCCGCGCTCGAGTGCCTCAGTTCGGGCGGGCCTCCCCTCGGGCCGGCTGGGGGCAGGCAAGGCCCGCGCCTCAGTTCCAGCGCCTCAGACTGGGCGCGGCTGGTCGCTTATTGACCGGCCCCCGGCCCACAGGTATATGAAACTCAGGTAGCGCCTCAGTTCGCGTCGTCCCTACTCGGGACATTACAATTTTGAGCAAAATACCCGAGGACGAAAGAGGTGGGGACGAATTGTCATAGGGACGAAAAAATAGGGGACGATTTGCCATGGATCCGAAAATTCACGCGTTTGAGCGGCCAATTGGCCGTACATACACTTACGTGTACGAATGAACCCTCACACACCTACAAGTGTGTGACACTCACGCAAACTTGGGTTTCCAGTGCGCGCACACCCACTGGGATACGCTGCTGCGCTCGGTGTAATGGGGCAGGGCGGGGCAGTGACCTAACACGCGGGGCACTATATCTTCATCAGCCAAATGGGCTGCATTGATTTGCCCACACGTGCCTCCCATGGGGGTGACCCCCCCTCCCCCCCCGCCCCCCGTATCTCACCCTGTTGCCCCAACTGCCGTATAGTACTTCATTCTGTTTAGTGTGCGACTGCAAACGCTTTCGCAGCGAAACCTCGCGGGGACGTTCCAAATTAAAGCCCTCGCGCGCGTGCGAGTCAAATAAAAGGCAGCCCTCCTCTGCCTCCCACCCGCGCGGACCCCATGCAGTGCCTCTACGTGATCGCGAATGTCTGCTTCACTGCGCCCTGGGGGTCGTTAGCGAGCGGAAGCGCCCCCGCGCGCGCGCGCCGGACCGGGCCGGAACGGTGCTGGGCTGCCGTCGGATTCCGAAAGTCGGTTTCGTCCATCTGTCCTTGTCACACTCAAAGGGCGAAGCAATAAGGAGTAAGGGAGAAGAACCGCTTTCCGTAATCAGGCGGCAGGGGCGCTGAGCTCTGGACTGGTCCGGTTCTATCGGCATTGGGCGGCGCCGTGCAGGTTCACAGCAGGTGAGGAAGTGCGTGGTGGTGGAGCGGGGGGCGCAGGGTGGGGCGCCGGAGTAGGGTGATTCCGCGCGCATAGTCACTGTCCTTGTCACTCTCATGCGGTATGGCCATGATGAGCAAGAGAGAGGGAGAGAGAGAGAGAGAGAGAGAGAGAGAGAGAGAGAGAGAGAGAGAGAGAGAATTTGAATTTGAATTTATTTATTTGTGGATTGTACATAAAGGCTACAAAGCCCCACTGGCGTACAACCCGCTCTCTCAAGTCTTAAACAGAACAAAAACATTTTTACTGTACAGTGACTGAATTATAACATATAATATAAAAGTATGTAACATAAGTATATAAACCTTTGAGCATTTAACATTAATAACAATTTTATTTTAGTAGGAACAGCTAGAGTTTATAATAAGGTGTGAAGAATGTTTTAATACTGCTGGATAAGGGAGTGAACAACATTGGTTTTAAGGCGATTTGGTGTGGAAAGACAGGTGTAAGTGAATATGCTATACTGATTCCATATTTTGGAAGCAGTAACACAAAAAGATTTGGCGTAAGTTTCGGTTCTGTGGAGTGGTATACGTAGATGTTCAGGAGACATTCTATTAATTCTCACATTTAAGTTTCCAACAACACTAAACATCTCATGTAAATAATTGGGTATATGATATTTCATCACCTTCCATATCATTATAGCTATTGCTAGGTTTAGTCTGTCACTTATTTTGAGCCATGAAAGAGTCTTATAATATGGTGTTATGTGCTCATCGCGTCTGACCTTAAGTACAAATCTTACGCAGGAATTTTGTAACCTTTGAATTGTTGACAAAACTGTCTTATCAGCATCGGACATAACAATAAGGCCATAGTCGATTAATGGGAAAATCAGAGATTGTACAATTTTTTTCCTAATATTAAAGGGGGTATAACTGAAATTCCTGCGAGCTTGGGCTAGGATGGAGTAGGCCTTCCGCACTAGATTTCTTGCATGCTCCTTCCAAGACAATGTGGAATCAAATGTCACCCCTAGGTTGCTAACATTATCACAATATGGAACTTTAGTTCCCATAACAATAATTTCAGGTACAGACTTTTCCCGCAGCATGCTCATATATTTACTGGTGCCTATTATGATAGGCTGCGTCTTGAGTGCATTAACTTGCAAATTATGCTTTAGGAGGTATTGGGTTACATTATTTATGTCAATATTACAAAATTGTACAGCTTCTTCTAGGGATTGTGGTTCAGAGTGACGATACATTTGAATGTCATCCGCAAACATATGACATGAGGTATGTTTCAGTTCGGTAAAGAGGTCGTTGACATACAGAAGGAATAACAGAGGACCTAATGCACTACCTTGAGGCACCCCAGCTGTTATGGGTGTCCAGTCAGACTCAACTTGGTTCATACATACTCTTTGAAATCTATTTGACAAGTAATTATTTAACCAGAACAGCACTCCATTTGAGAAACCAATAGTACGAAGTTTTGACAGTAATAACTGGTGGTGTACACAGTCAAATGCTTTGCTTAAATCTAACAATACTAAAATAGTGACTAGCCTTTTATCACATGCTTTGCGTATATCGTCACACACTTTAATCAGAGCAGTTGTTGTGCTAAAATATTTCCTAAAACCAGATTGGCAAGGATTAAGTATGTTGTGTTCAACAAGGAAGGATGAAATTTGAAAATGCACAATTTTCTCAAATGCCTTTCCCATAATACTAAGAACACTAACTGGCCTAAAGTCTTTACATTCCACTGGATTTTTAATTTTAGGTATAGGTTTGACATTAGCCATCTTCCATATAGTTGGGAATACACCTGATTGAAGGCAAAAGTTAAAGATGTGGTCAAGTACTGGCAGCAATTCATCTAATGCAGTTTTAATGAAGAAAATTGGTATTTGGTCAGGTCCCATAGCATTTGAGGTAATGCTGCTAAATACCTTCACAATGTCCTCAGGATAGGCATACCTAAAATAAAATTTTTCATGAGCAGGTTCAGGCAGTGAGTCATAGTATTCACACATGTGATTTACTGCTTCCTGATCTTTAGTATTTCCAACTTGTACATAGTAGTTGTTCAATTCATTACATGATACATCACCTACATAACTAGCTTTACCTTGCTCTTTACCAAAACCCATTGAGCGAATTGTGGTCCATATTGACTTTGAGTCAGTATTACCTTGGAACAGGCTATGATAGTATTTGACTTTTGAATTCCTTATTAGCTGCTTTGTCCTATTCCTTAGTAGTCTAAACTGTTCATAGTCTTCTGTAAGTCCACTTTTACGGTGCTTTATCCTTGCCTTGTTCCTTAATTTAATGAGCTGTAGAATTTCCCCACACATCCAAGGTGCAACATTATGCCTAACCTTCACAATTTTCAAAGGTGCGTGCTTATCTATTACATGCATAATTCTACTATTAAAAATAAACAGCTTTTCATCAATATCATTACATTTATACACATCACCCCAGTCAATATTACTAACATCAGTCTTAAAGCTGTTCGGGGACACACTCTTTATTTATAGAGAGAGAGAGAGAGAGAGGGCGGGCACTATGAAACCCTGCTGAGTCCCGTCGAACAGGTGCGTGCGGCGGGTCTGCCTACCCTGCGGTCCGCAGGCGCCCGCAGCGAGCGCGGCTCCGCTCCGCTCGTGTTTGCAGAGCTATTTGCACTGCAGGCGCCGCCGAGTCCAACCAGCGCCGCGTAAGCCTACCCGCCAATAAGCGCGCGGCTCCAAGAGCAAATTCCACCTGGAAACGCGAAAATTATAACTTCACGTAAAGCGCCGTCTTTCCCTCTCTCTCTCACGCGTTTAGAAAAGGACCGCGCATCCAAAAGCAAGATGTGCTCTTGGGTTCCGAGATTTTCGTTAGCCGTGAGGACGATGACGGGGTGCGAGGCGAATGGACTAGAGGGTAGGGAGAGAAGAGGGGAACAACTAGCCTGGCGCGGCCGACCGGCCCGGCCCAGCCCGGCCCAGCCCGCCTCCATTGTGCGGCCCACAAAAGAAGTGGCAGAGTCAGGGGTGGGCGGCGGGGGCGGGGGGATGCGACGCAGAGAGAGTCGGCCGGAAGGGCCCATCAGTACGTGTCGCTCGGGGCGGAGCTGCGCGCAGCAGGCCTGTAGCGGCTGTGGGGGATGGTATAGGCAGGCAAGTAGGGGTCTATCCGAGTCTACCATAATGGGAAGTGACGTCAGACCAGGAAGGCCTGTCGTATCAGTAGCGCCGGCCGTCGGCCCCCGGGCCGTGGCACCTGACAGGTACCCCTAGTGCTAACTCCTACCCACCGCCACCGCCAGCCGACGCACTGGAAGCAGTAACTTTGTCGTGTACTGGCTTTACTTTGTCCTCTTATTTCACAAACCCGTATGTTTTCTCATCCTAGCCGCTCCCCCTCTCCAATTTTCTCTCTCAGCTCCTCTTCAATCTCTCTCTTTCTACTTTCTCTAGCGTGACCGCTCTGGTCGCCTCGCTGCTCTTACCGCCGCCGCCGCCACTTCTCTGTCTCTCTAACTGTTTTTTCTCTCTTTCTCTTTTCCCAGCAGGAGGTACGTACTGAGCGGTGGAGTGGCCAGGCCCAGGGCCAGGCTGAGGCGCCGTCCCCGGTAACGTTAAGGAAACAAACGTCACGCTGTCTTCCCCGTAGCGGAGTAGCTCTCCTTAGCGTAGCTTTAGAAAAACCGTGGAACGAACAACTTAACGGGATCCATTTTCTTTGCTTAAAGTTTGTGAAGTATCGCCGAATAATTCATAATTTTGCGTCAAGAATTGTCTCGCTTTACAAACTGTGCACGTTTTTTGAGTTAACGTAGAGGTTCGTCGAGAGTAGATAAAACAAGGCGAAAGAAAAGCTGAAATGGCAAGGTGATCTCGTATCTACGAATCGATTCGTGTTTGGCAGCGTAACGGCGACGGATCTGCGCGCAATATTCCATTTCCTCTGTCCCAACACCTCTGCTGAGCTGCACCATAGGCGACCGGCTTCCGGCGGCAGCAGAGCGCGGCCGTGCGAGGCAAAGGGGAACCGGAAGGAAAACAGCACCGGAAGCGCGGCAGCCGGAAGTGGATCGGCAGCCACGCATAGAGAGGATCGGGGCGGGGCCGGGGCGGGGCCGGGGCGAGGGCGGCGCGGGGAGTTGTCGGAAGAGGGTTCACACCGCAGTCCCGCGGCAGAGGCCGCGCGGCGGCGAGCACTTTGAAACTACAAGGTCCTTCTCTCCTTCTCTCTCCTCACAAAGGTCGTCCGAGGGAGCGAAGTGCGCGCGAGTTACCGCCAGGACTGCGTGTGGCCCTTGTCCGCCGCGCCCCGCCCCGCCCCGCCCCGCAGTGACATAACAGGGAGAGAGACGCGAGGGGAAAATTTTTGGTGTACAGATTTTGTACATTTTCTAAATTTTTGAGATGTTTCGCTGATTTTTTTATTGCAATCTTTGCCTTAGAGTTTTCCCAAATTTTTGTTAATTGCTGAGAATTGTCCAAAATTTTCCTAAAAATTCTGAATTTTTCCGAATTTCTTTACATATTTCTGAATCTGTCCCAATTTCTCTGCATTTCTCTGAATTTTTCTTAATTTCGAGGAGTACAAAAAAAAAAATCAGATTTTTTCCGCCCGCCTATCCGCTCATCTGCAAACTCAAGTGTGAGACAGTATCACACTTTTTACTGCAGTACCACTGTGTCTGACACTTTCAAAAACTATTTTCTGTCGTTGAATAGCAGAAACGTTTTAGAGAACAGCATCACCTTCGGTTGAAAATCCCGGTTAAAACGAGCTACCATGTGATGGGGTTTGGAACAACAATACATTAGATAATTGTAAATTAATGGTTTCGAAAACTTATAGGAACGTTGTTGTTTGTGATCAGAACCCCATCACATGGTAGCTCGTTTTAACCGGGATTTTGAACCAAAGCTCATGCTGTTCTCCAAAACGTGATTGCTATTCAACGACAGAAAATAGGTTTTGAAAGTGTGAGACACAGTGGTACTGCAGTAAAAAGTGTGATACTGTCTCACACTTGAGTTTGCAGAGCGAGAAGCCCCGCCTGCCGACTGATTCCGAGAAGCGCCCTCGCGCTTCCGTCCTTGTCGCACTCATGGGGCCCTGCTGTCTGCTGTCCCTAACATAGGGCACCGCCATATGGGTGCGACGAGGACGGAGGTATGGGAGCGCTCGCCCCCACACGCCCATAGGCGGTGGCGCCACTCGCGGTGCTCCATTGTTCGACGGTTTATCTTTGGTCCTCCGCCGCGGCGGCCCCGGGCCCCCCGGGCGCGCTCGCGATGACGTCACGGGAGTCGCAGTCGATTACGCGCGGGCAGCGGTCGGAGAGGGAGTAAGGGGAGGAGGGGGGGGGGTAGAGAAAGGGGGTGAAGATTAGCGGCGTAACGGGATCAGGAGTGACAGCGCGGGGGGAGACGGGGACGGGCCGTCACAGCAATGACAAGGCACATCCCTTATTGATGCTGCTCCGTTCGTAGATGTAGTTCTTTTGAGAACACTAGCGGTCACACTCAACAGAGGTTGCACGGACGGGGAAACAACTCTAAATTTCGGTGTACAAACTTAGAGCATAGATTTTTGTAAATTTTTCTAAAATTTTGGGGATTTTTAAAAAAAATTGTTTTTCAATTTGTACTTGTATTAATCCAAAACTTAAGTAAATTTTTGTAAATTTTCCTGAATTTTCATTATTTTTTCCCCCTCATTTTTGTTAGTTTTTTTTTCTGAACAGCGATGAGTAGAAAAAATTTCAGAGTTGCTCCTACCTCCTCGGGTTGCTGCACCTTTTGGTGATATTGCACCCTGGTGTTTCCACCTTGGTGCTTGAATTCTAATTGGCAGCATTCTGATCACACCCTGCTGGTGCTGGTATTGCACCATGGTGGTCGCATCCTGCTGATGATGTGATGGTTATTGCACCACCCTGATGCGCTTCTCAAGTCCCGCCGGTATCGTGATTACCCGCGCGTGTCGAGTTTCTGCAGCGCTCCAACCCCCACCCTCACCCCCACATCGCCTCCCCAACTCGGCGTTATCTAAAGCGGGCGCCAGTCCATCTAGTTAGTTGCGCCGTGTCTAATGACCACCTCGCCTGCGGCGGCGCGGGGCGGCGCGGGGCGGCGCGGGGCGGCGCGGGGCGGCGCGGGGCGGCGCGGGGCGGCGCGGGGCGGCGCGGGGCGGCGCGGGGTTTGCTAGCCATGCCCTGCGGGGCCAAAGTTCTCAGACCCGCTTGTCAACCCCAACGACTGCAGCTCGACTGGCGGGACTGTTCTGCTGCTCGGCGCGTGCTGACTCGACCCCCACTCCCCCAAGCCCGCCCGGGGCGCAATCAGGTCTACTAGTGTTCTGCTACTGCGGTAAGAAGGAAAAATAGACGACGCCATATATAACTTACTGTACTGCGAGCGAGACCATTGTGAGTGCGACTTGACCCAGCCGGGCCATGGCGCAGCCGGTGCGCGTGGCGAGGTGGGGTGGGGTGGGGCGGGGCGGGGCGGGGCGAGGCGGGGCTGCTTGGGGCGTGGCGGGCTGAGTGCCCGGGGCTGGCAGCCCCTCAGACGCCCTCTAGGCCCGGGCCGCCGGCGGACAGAGCTAGCAGAAGCAGCGGCTGCTGCCATGAACTTCACAACAGCGTGTCGGCAGGAAATTCATGGCGATTGTTTAATGCAAGAGGCAGACTCCCGGCGGCGGCGTGGGGAGTGGATTACCTCATGTTGCGGGGCCGGGGGCGCGGCCGGGCCGACGGGGGCGGGCAGGCAGACAAACAGCCATAGCAAGGATGGGGTCGTCAACTCTGATATTCCTTCGTACACAAGACTGATATTACACTAATGTTTACTTCACTGATACCGATAATAGATTTATTTTACATCGATCATATTCATTTTTTTTCATATTACATCAATATTTCCCGTCTTACTTTCAATACTTGTAATACTCAATGTAACAATATTACTCTGATATTACTGACACAGACTAACTGACTGACTAACTGCACTGGAAACCCAAGTGTGTGAATGTCGCACACTTGTAGGTGTGCGAGGATTTATTCGTGCACTTGGCCACTTACACGTGTGAATTTTCCTAGGATATTCACACGTTTGAGTGGCCAAGTGTACGAATGAATCCTCGCACACCTACAAGTGTGCGACATTCGTACACTTGGATTTCTAGAGTGACTGACTGACTGACTGACTGACAGACAGACAGACGGACAGACAGACATATACACAGAATGGACACAGACATGCAGACGTCCCAAGTACCGCTCGGCAAACCCTCCCCTTCCCTCCGGCCGGGAGCCCCCCCCCCCCCTCCCCCCGCTCCTCACACCCACCCGCCCCCCGGCCCCCCGGCCCCCCGGCCCCCCGGCCCGTCAGCCCTTCAAGCGTTCGGCTCCCACGACACCAGAGAAGCACTCGACAACATAAAAGAGTGAAAAACCATAAAGCCATGAGGCGGAGAGGGCGCGCGCTGCCCGGCCCGGCCCGGCCCGGCCTACCGCAGCAGCAGCCGCAGCCCGGAAGGCAGGAACCCCCAGACCTGTTGAGTGGTCGCGGCCATTAGCCAGCACAACGGTGCGGCTGGCGCGGAGCAGGGCGGAGCAGGGCGCACTGGGACAAAAACGGCATGTCGAAACCCACTCACGAACGGGAGATAATTACAGGAGAGCAAAGTAAAAGGAGAAGGGAAAAAAAGAAAGAAAAAGAGGAGTGAAGGGAGGTTTCCTTGAAAGATTCTGCAGTCGCGGAACATATACGTACCGCAAAACTCTAAAGAGAAAAAAAAAGGGAAAAACTTTGTAGCGGCGAGAACAAAAGTGGCTGCGCGCGAGCGGGACACTAGGCTACATTTCACAAAGCAGGGCGGCACGTCCTACTGCTGCAGAGAGGAGAGACGAGAAGAATGAGTGTCTGGTTGGGAGGCCGTCGTGCAGTGTGTCCGCGACAACGGCCGTCGTGCCGCTATTAACAAGTGCCGGCGCCGCCGCATATTTAAGTCCATTAGCACCCGGGGCGGGGCGGGGCGGGGCGGGGCGGGGCGGGGCGGGGCGGGGCGGGGCGGGCAGTTGCGAGGCGAGTAGTGGTGGGGTGTAGAACTCCACGCCACGACAGACGCGCTATAACCCGCTCCGCGAAAGTTAGCTCGTTTCCGCGCATTTTCAAAAGGAAGAACAGTGGCGGTGGAAAAAATATAAAAAAGACATATAAACCAAGCCGAGGAAAAGAGACGCGATATGAGAAACTTTTGAGTCATCGTGCGACGTGGGGGCGTCGCGTCGAGGAGCAGCAGAGCGAAGTAAGAAAAGCAAATTGCAGCCCCAGAGCGCGACACACACAAACACACACACACACACGCGCGCGCGCGCGCGCACAGTGACGACCACCCTCAACTTCACGCGCTGCGCGCAGGAGAAATTCTTCCATCCCACATTCTTCTCACACAGCAGGAGGGAGAAAGAGAGCGCGCACGTGTGCGTGTGTGAGAGAAAGAGAGAGAGAGAGAGAGAGAGAGAGAGAGAGAGAGAGAGGGGGGGGGGAATCGTCGAGAAATACCTGTCGCCGAGGTTGTAGCCAGTTGTAGCGAGGGAAAAAAAATCCGTCAAGAGCGCGTCAGTAGCGAACTGGCTTGGAGCTGCGAAGAGAGGCGTTTAGAGGCTTAACTCGAGACTGAGTGCGCGCAGCGCGGCGGCAGCGCGGGGGACGGCAGCGACAAGGCAGCAGCGGGGATCATACATCACATCCCCGCCACGCCCCACCCCACCCCACCCCGCCCCGCCCCGCCCCGCTATATACCAGCGCAAACTACACCAAGCAGTGCGGCTCACACGCCCCTCCTGGATATGTATGTGTGCGCTGCTTATCTTGACAAACGTCCACCTCCAAGGTGTGTGTGTGTGTGTGTGTGTGAGTGTGTGTGTGTGTGTGAGTGAGAGAGTGTGTATGTGGGAGAGAGAGAGAGAGAGAGAGAGAGAGAGAGAGAGAGAGAGTGAGAGAGAGAGAGGGAGAGAGACAGAGAGAGGGAGACGGAGAGAGAGAGGGAGAGCGCGGGGGAGACAGATAGACAAGGAGAGTATGAGTGTGCGTGTGTGCTGGAGGAGCCCACAGAGGGCGACACTGCTTGCTTGCCGCAGCCCAAGCCCCCCACACCAGGCTCCACGGCAAACATGTGATCCTCCGTACGGATCGCAGACCCACCCAGACCCAGCGTGTGCGGGAGCTTTTCGCGCGCCCGCGCGTACCTCTGCGCTGGGCTGGGAGAAGAAGGGCGAAGCGCTGTTCAGATCAGCGCAAGTGCAAGTGCAAAAGAGAAAGGCCAGAGAGAGAGAGAGAGAGAGAGAGAGAGAGAGAGGGAGGGGGAGAGAAGTGATGGGCCCCTCCCTTAACAGATGGAGGCGAGTGCAGTGAGGCACGTCGCGGTCGCGTCGCACTGCTACGGCTGAGGGGCGGCGGCGCGTGGGCGTGAGGTGGGGCGGAGCTGAGCGGAGCGCCCGTGGCGCGCGGGGCAGGCAGCCCCGCCCGGCATGGGTGTCTGGCGGGACGGCCTACCTCGCACTCCACAGGCGCCATGCACTCCGCGCCCGTCTCTCTCTCTCTCTCTCTCTCTCTCTCTCTCTCTCTCTCTCTCTCTCTCTCTCTCTCTCTCTCTCCCACATACACACTCTCTCACACACTCTCACACACACACACACACACTGTTAAAAATATGTTCGTAGATTTACGATTTATTTTGTAAATTACGACTTACGAAAAATGTTGTAAATTTACGACAGTCCATTCTTGCTTGTAATTGAATTTTAAGTCGATAGGTACTGCTTGTAATTTTATGATAAGTAATCGTTATTTTACAACTCCACTTTGTGGAAAATTTTCCCGTAAACCTACGACAATTTTTCACAGTGCACTCACTGCTTCATCCTCGCAAATGGCCCAGTCTCATATACCAGCGAGGGCGCGCGCGCACCCGCGGTTACTCGTAATCGAGTTGGAGCTTCCCCCCCCCCTCTCCTCTTTTCTTCTCTTTCTCTTTCTATTTCCCTATCGCGCAGCAGAGGGAGGTCGCGGGGAGGACGCGATATGCTGGGATAAATGGCGTATAGTGGAGCAGCATCCCCCGCGTCCCAAGGTCATCATACTTCGGGCTCCGCGGCGGGCTGCACGGCGGGATGGTGTCCTCTCCCTCGCACCTTCACGGTAAAAAAAAATGTCTGATTTTTTTAGGGAAAAGGGAAAACTTTGAGGACCTTCACAAATTTTTATGAGATTTCCTCAAAATCTGAGGAGTTTGCCTCAAAGTAAACAAGGTCCTCGAAGTTTTCCCTTTTTCCTAAAAAAGTCAATTATCGTTTTTACCGTGTTATGGCCGTGCCCTATGCCCTATGAGTGCGACAAGGACAAAGAGACGTACCCACTGAGCGAAATCACCTTACTGAGCAGCGCACTCCGTAAGCAAGCGACGAGTAGCTCTCAGCAGTCTTCGTCCGTCCATCTGCTTGCACGTCTGACTGGCAAACTCCGTCAGCCCCCCTAACGAAGTCTTGGTATCCAAGCACTTTATTCTAAAGCAACCAAACAGATCGCATAGAAAATAATGCACGGGGTTTCCGGGCGAGGGGGGGGGGGGGGGTCACTTCGAAAAATCATTGTACAGCCCCAAAAAATCATTTAAAAATTTTTAAAAAAAATTTTTTAAAAAAATCAAAATAAAATCAAGTAGAAAGTTGCATAAAAATCCGAAAAATCGAGAACAAATGAACCCCAAACTGAGAAAAATGGGAACAAAACAAGAAAAAACACATTTTTTTAAAAAAAAGTAACATATTATTTCTTTTTTATCTCGTGAAAAATCAAAAGAAAAATCAAAAAAATCAAAAAAATCAAAAAAAAAATCATTGTACAAGTTTTATATGAGTGATGCCCCCCTCGTTTCCGGGGTTGCTTGAAAACCAGGACGAAGTTTATCCGTGCTCCTCTTACCAACAAGTCGGGTCGAGGCTCCACTACCTACTACACTCTCGCGCCCCGCCCCGCCACCTCGTCCACACTGAAAGCCCGTGTGTGTGTGTGTGTGTGTGTGTGTGTGTGTGTGTGTGTGTGTTGCACACTTGTACGAGGATTATGAATTTTAATTCGAGACCTTTAAACTTATAGCAATGTTTTAGAGCCATTTCGCACTCATCTGGAGAGGGCCAATAAGTGTGCCGAAGTTGCACACTTGTAGGAGTGTGAAGTGAATTGCCGCACACTTGTAGGTGAGTGAATTTCCAGCTGAGTCCACTAAAGTACAAGTGAGCGACATTCACATAGCATATCTCTAAGACCTGCGGGCGTCAGACTTAATCAACAACACTGAGCAGCCGGAGGCGAGACGGCACGGCTAGCCGCGCGGAACAACAACAGCGCCTTCGTGGGGGCGCCGCGCCGGGGCGCCGGGGGCGGGGGGTCTTTGAGGGGGTGAAGGGGTGAAGGGGGTGCAGGAGGAGCAGTCAGGTGCCAAAATGCGGCGCAGAGAGGCGTGATCTGGCGCGAGGCGCACGGGGGACGGGCCGGGTGCTACCCCCCCATCTGCGGTGGTACAATAGGCCCCCCGAGGCTCCGAGGCGGCTCCCACACCCCTCCTGCAGATCCACACGGAACGGACCCTCTGGCGCGTCGTTCTGGTCTCCCTAAAGCCTACCAAAAGCAACGACCCCGGAGACTTACACCCTGCCCCCCCCCCCCGACTCTCCCCTGCTCAAAACGAGGAGGCGCCTTCTAAACCCCACGTCCACAAACGCGCCCCCTGATGAATTCCACAGCCGTCCACCACGCGTCATTCGGCTCCCTAGCCACGCGCACATACACTACAAAAAAAAGGTGTACGTACGTATTTTTAAAGAGTGATAAAGAGTGACTAGAAGAAGGGAGAGCTAGAGTGTAAAAGAGGCACTAAGTAAAATCTTTGTAGATTTGCGATGTATTTTGTAAATTACGACTCACGAAAAATGTTATAAATTGACGATAACCCATTCTAGCAAGTTATTGAATTTCAAGTCGATAGGTAGTGCTCGTAATTTTACGATTTGTCATTGTAATTTGCCAGCTCCACTTATCGTGGACAATTTTCCCATAAACCTATGCCCCGGAGCTGACGGCGGCTGACGGGCCTGCGGCCTCCTGCTCTCGGTGTTGCAGAACCCCACGGACATCTACCAGGAGCTGGCCGAGACGGAACCCGAGCCGTGCTACGGCCGCAAGTGCACCGCCAACGAACACTGCTGCCCCGGCTCCGTCTGCATCGACATCGAGGGAGGTGAGTTAGATTAGACTGCCAGAACTGAGAAATTAAATTAGTCCGTTACGAGACAGCCAATAAGTTCGCTGTGCGGCGACTGTTTGCCAGAGAGAGAGAAAACTCGGTAGCACGAAACAAAGCGTGATTGGCTGGAGGCTGCTCCAAGCGGCCCTCTCTGGCCCCGTCCTCTCCGGACGGACTTTCCGGTAAATGCAATTTGGCCCCGTGGCGTAGCGCACACAGAGGCCCGGCGACTCTCTCTCCCCAGCAGCAGCCTAATCCCCTTAGCGATTTAAAATCGCCGGCCGGAGGTGTCAAGATTATATCACCTTTTCTCTTTTTTAAAAGAAAAGTTAAAAAAAACAACTTTTTTTCCTATCTTGTTTTTAAAGTCAAAAGTATTTGAACTTTCTTTCATTTTTTTAAAGTGCAAGTTTAAGTTGTTAAAATACAGGGGAAAAAAGTTTTTGTGTTTATTTCTCATATTTTCTAAGCACTTTTCCGGTGACTGAGTTGCCATCTCCTGCCCGCAGTGACCGGGTCGTGCGTATTCGCGTACGGCCTGCGCCAGGGCGAGCTCTGCCGCCGGGACAACGACTGCGAGTCCGGCCTGGTCTGCTCCGAGGAGGTCGGCGAGGGCCGCCAGTGCCGGCCGCCGTCCAACAGCCGCAAGCAGTACAGTAAGTACCAGCACCGTGTAGGGTGTCTATAGTGACTAGAGCCGACACTGGAAACCCAAGAGTGTGAATGTCGCACACTTGTAGGAGTGCGAGGATTCATTCGTACACTTGGCCATTCAACCGTGTGACTTTGGCTACACGTTTGAGAGAGGCCAAGTGTAAGAATGAATCTTCGCACACGACGTACAAGTAGTGTGCGACATTCGCACATTTGGATTTCTATAGTATAGGTGGTCGCCAAGAGGGGAAACAACTCTGGAATTTTGCACGCCTCGTAATTCAGAGTTTTAAAAAATGCAGAAACATTTAGGAAAATTTCAGAGAAAATCCATTCAGAAGACTTTAGGAAAATTCAGGATCATTCACAAAATTTATACACCAAAAATTCAGAGTTGTTTTCCCCCTCGGGTCGCCACGACGCGTATTGCTTGGGTCCGAGTAATGGTATGACATCAAGTCCTGGAGCGCGCAAGAGGGCACAAGAGGGCGGCGCGAGGTGGAGGGCATGGCATGGGGCGGGGGGGTGGGGGTGGGGGGGAGACACGGCACGAGGCGGTCGTTTCTTACCGTCGCAAACCGAACAAAAATAAAAGGAGAGAGAGCTGTGAAACGCGAGCAGGCTGCCTTGTTACTCTCACTTAGGCCCGTGCGGGCCGAGCACCCTTTTTATATGAGTATGAGAATGTCCTCCAGGACGCCCTGGAGGAGAAGGACTCTCTCCCTCCAGGCGATTGAGCGCGTGCCCCTGACCGGAGCGACCTGAGCCCCTGGCCTGATAAACAACACCTGCTGCGGGCCCGGGCACGGGATACGTAGCTCCAGGGGAGATTCAAGGGGAGATTCCAGGCGTGGGGCACCTTGAAGCGTGGAGCGCACAGGGCGGGGGCGGGGGCCTACCTGACGTCACACCGGCCGGCGCGCCGCTGATGTAGCACCACTGCACGCCTAGAAACACAAACAAATAGGGGAACGTTAACACTTTAGAGCAAACGCCACTCTGCTGTTTCCACGAAGGGGACGTAGCGTTTTAGATGTAGCGAGCTCCCCTCAGACAGTTCAAAATCTAAATAAAAATAACCAGCTTGCACGGCCAAGTAGTTGTTCTCGGGTTCAAGTCGCCATTTGGTGTGCTCTGTTGGTTTCGCAGGTGAGGAGTGCATGATGAGCTCCGAGTGCGACATCCACAAGGGACTCTGCTGTCAGTTCCAGAGGCGACACCGTCAGGCCCCAAGGAAGGTGAGTTCCCCCCTCGACATCCCGAACACACACTGGAAACCCAAGAGTGCGAATGTCGTACACTTGTAGGTGTGTGAATTGCAGCACTTGAAAGTGTGTGAATTGCGACACTGTCCCGATGAGGGTGCGAGATTTCTAGAAAAATTCACACTCACTGCAAGTGCACCTTTTGTTATACACACACCTCTCGTAAGTGAGCGATATTCTCACACTCTGGGTTTCCGGAGTGCAAACTGAACAACTGGCTGCTTCGTGCGCTGCGCAGGTGTGCTCCTACTTCAAGGACCCGCTCATCTGCATCGGCCCCGTCGCGTCGGACCAGGTCAAGGAGCTGGACATCGAGCACACGGCCGGGGAGAAGCGGCTCACCGGGCACGCCAGCGGGGGCCCCGCCGCCTTCAACCACATCCGCCGTTAGGGCGGGGGCCCCGGGGCAACCAGCCTCCCCCTCTCCCCCTCCCACACCAAGTAGAGCACGGAGCATGTGACAGTGGCAGCGACAGGCGGACGGCCCGGCCCGGCCCGCGCGCCTCTTCTAGCTCTAGGAAGGGAGGAAATTATAAATTTAAAAAAAAAATATTTAAAAAAAAGATATAAGTGAAGTGCTGGAATGAGTGGCTGGTTCCACACTACTCTCGAGACAAAATTAGTTCACCACAAAGAGTGCATGCGTTAAATGCTTTATAGAAAAAAATATGTTCCGGAACATTTGGCAGACACCCTGGGGCTGCAACTGTCACATGGGGAAAAAAAATCTAAATTTCTGTCTTCTATACTCCCACGATCATAGTGTGTAATGATGAGAGTAAAAACAAAAAATTTACTCTCATAATTGGTAGTACAACTCTGACGTAAGACATATCATTGGCACATATCTATCCGATTTAAGAGAGATGATAAGACTTGAGGCGTTAAGTTTATGAGAAGAAATGACGTAATTGAATAGATCAGTGATGTGGTGTCATTTTGCACAATTCAAGAATCTCAACCTAAAACCAGTCATAATTCCAGAGAAAATTGAACTACAGCGCTACATCATTGACTGTATGAGATGGACTCTGTCGGATATGCACTCTATTGGTCAAACATATCATATGTTTATAAGTTTGAGTATTTGTAAGCATAACTGTTTTGAAGTCCCATTATTTTCAACGCAATATGCGTTTAGATCAAAAATCTGTGAGTAGGGATCTCATGTAACTTAAGAATACTTTGGAGGACAAAATTTTTCAGATCTTGTAATGTTTGTTGGGTCCTCAAAACATATCAGTTTGTTTTGTACCTTGACCTTTTCATAGGTATAAAAGCACTGGTGTTCCTTAACATATCATATTCTTTACAAAGCAAATCTGCTAATCTTAAACCTAGGTATAATATTTCTATTGAAACAGCTTAGCATGACAAAGCAAAATTTGCTCTTGGGAAATACAAATAAAAATCATTTTAATATAATGAAATTAGAATTTAGTTTTGACTCACACTGTGAATGTTATAATTTTTAGTCAGTTTTACTCCTTTTTCTCAACTATCCTATTGCTTGCCAGATTTTTCTGGCTTAAAATTTGTAATTGTATGTGTGTAATCATACCGTATTTTCATGAATTGATTTTAGGTTGTAATATTAACTCTTTTCATAAGTGATAACAATACAGAACTCAAGAGTCAATAAGTGGTATTTACATCAAATCACACTGAATTTAAATATGCTAGAATGCTCCTGTAAGTCAAGCTAACATGAGGTGGATCTTTGTGACATGTGAGGAATGGAAAGCTGTAATGGTTTGAGTACCTTTGTAAATCATTACTGCTTCATTGGTTAAGTTTCATCCACTCTTAAGTATTTCTATTTATGTTTTATGCCCAAAAAGTGCACAGCCCAATATTCTGCCTCACAGAACAGAGCAAACTAAGCATTCTATGACTTTTTGAGGGAAATGTTATGGATACATTGTGGTTCGATGAGACTTGATATTTTTGCTAGCCTAATCAGACTATGCTGCCTTTTTCAGTCAAGACTCTTTCTTGATGAAGGGCACGATTTGAAGTTGCCAATTAACACATATCATTTTGGAGATTTTAGACACCTAAAGACTTCCAATCACATATCATTAAATTATATTGGAGATCATGGTGAAAAAAGAAAATTTTTCTATGATGTTTTGATGCACAAAGTAGACATATTGTTTAGTTTTCATTGAAATTTCAAGAGAGGCATAGAGATCTTGAATATTGTGTAAGCTATAAACATCAAGAAATTTGGACAAGAAACGGAATATGTCCTTTCTAGATACCGTCACTTGCAATTCTTGTCTATTATTTTTATAAAAGCAAACAATCTTTTGTGTTAGCTCTTTTGCCAGGACAGACCTCACAAAGCTAATCAAAGGCACAGAAAAAGTGTCATTTGACAAAAAGTTTGTAACCACTTGAAGTAGTAACCATGCATGAACGGCCCCACTTAAGTAGATATTCAGCGGCTTTAATCATCAGTGCTTCCTCCTAGATGAAGTGTTGAAAAACAGATTGGCCTAATATTGAAGGAATGAGATCTATGAAATAGCAGAGTGATTACTGACAAAAAGTATTTTTTTAATAATGTTATAGTGCAACAGACCACATGAAAACAGTGGGTGAGTTGATGCGGAATTCCCCAAAACTATAGAAATGTGGGAAGTAAAGATGTGGTCTTTTCTTTTTCACATTTTAAAGTTTTGTTTAGAGTCCACTACTGTATAAAAGCACAACAGCACAACTTTGTCCTGAATGTATTTTGTTTGTTGGTAACATGAGTAACACTTGCTGCGCTCTGGTTTCAAAGGTACAAAAAGGAATGTGAACACCTTACAACATTCTAGGGTGGAAGGAAATGTAGCAGAGGAGAGTTTTGGAAAGCACAATTTTCCATGTTCTGTATATTAAAGGATTAAAAATCTAGATGCTTGTTTATAGTTATTAAAATTGTGTTAGTAAAGAGTAGCTTCATAATTTAGAGGGATGGACTCAATGAGCCCCAATACTTGGTCCATTCTCAATTATGAAAGCCACAAAATGCTAGGAGTAGATGAGCATTCACTGTATTCAGTATTTAGATTGTTAAGGTACAGGAAAAAAACTGTCTGTGTAACAAAGTGCAAGCAAAAATTAAAATAATATTTGAACCTAAAACAAGCTTCATTGCTCTATGGAAATTTCTTCAACAGAGTAAAATATAACACAGTATGTCTCACATACTTTATGGACATACAAAAAGGCTAAGTATGTTCATAACAGCTTTTTCAAAATTAAATTGTGAGTAACATCAGACAGCATGCAAACAATTTCAAATAAATGGCACCCAGGAGTTATGTGTAATCAGAAAATGCCCACTGCGATACCTCTGTAGGAAGTCCATGATAGTTGTTCACAGCCTCTCGAATTTCATCAGTTAGAAGCATTAAATTAAACATTTGGAATTCTTTGAGTACATGACTAGAGGTGGTGACTGGCCGTATAAACTCCAAGCTCTAGAGGAAACAAAGCAGAAGAGAACAAAGATAAATGTGAGATTCAACATAAAAATGACTCATTAGAAAAAAATCCATTTAATACCTTGAGATGTTCAAATGCTTTCACAACAACCTGCCGATCAACAGTCATGGTCTTAGAGCTATGCAGATCAAATTTTAGCAATCGAGAGTACACCATTTCAAAATTGAAGGGAGCACTGTCAAAAATTTCATTTTGATGCATCATTGAGATAAGCTGAAATGATACAAAGAAAAGTAACATTATTATGAGAGCCCAAAAGAGAAATATCTGCTTTTCCAAGTGAATTATGGCTTACCACACATAACTCAAGGATTGATAAACCTTCAACTAATGCTACCCTTAAATTGCGGCGCATTTGTTTGAAAACGTCCGAAAAATCTGAAGGTGTCAGTTCAAGATGATCCTCACTGAGTTTACAGATAACAAGGAGCTAGGAATTTCAGGATAATTAGTTAGGAGTGCAAAAACAGATTGTTGCGGCTTCTGACCTACAACGGTACAGAACAACTTGCTTACCAAAAAGTTTCGTAATGTTCTTTCACAGACAGTGCAGGCATACATGTCTTTCAGACAGTCTGTTACAGACGTATTAGAATAGAGACTTTCTATATGGGCATTCCAAGTCTGTTGAACCTTGACACTCAATTGTGAATGTTTCTTATTTTCACTCTTCAGACAAAGCAAATCTTTGGAAAGCTGAATGCGGTTTTTGAAACCCTCTTCTAATGTTTCATTAGCATGTGGATATAGATGAATCTGACGGTTAGAAAATCTGGACATCACTCTTTTCTCCAAGAAGTCAGTGACATCCTTCCTGCAGGTGATGCCTAATACACATATTGGTGCCTAGTTTCAAAGAAACAAAAATAATATGAAAATAACATCAAAACTATACCACTACCTACATTGCAATTCAAGAAATAAGACCATTTTTATGTCTCACCTGAGCTGACTGGGCAACATCAAATAAATTGTACAGAAGCGTCTGATTTTGATGTTGGCAGAATAGATCAAACTCATCCAAAATGAATATGACTGATTTTGAATGCTCTCGATTCCCCTCTTTCAAACATTGCAGAAGGAAACTCAAGTTTTCTGTCAAGGTAAGAAAATAACATCACACTAATAACAAATGAAGATAAAAATAAAAAACAAGATTCAGATAAATCGCCTTTCTCACCTGCAAATGATCCGAAGACTCTATCGCCAAGAGTGTTTTCTAGTTGCAGCTGTGTAGCAATTCCTTTTAATGCCAGTCTGTCATCTGTGTGGACATAGCCATTAAGTCGAACAATAACAGAATCATCAAAGGCTGCACAGTCTTCTTCAAGGAACTTAATTACACTCTGCACAAGCTGAGAGAAAAGATGGTCAATTAAAACAATGTAATGTACAAATTTCAAGTATTCAAAGAGTATAAACACACTAACTCTAGACTTTCCAGTTCCTCGTGGGCCAATCAGTAGAGCTGAATTGCTTTCGCCTTGCTCCATCGCGCGTCGAAATAGAGACAGCACATCAGAAAATTCTTTTTGAGATCCTCGAAAGGGATTGTTATCAGGCACTAAAATTTGGTCCTTCACAATTTTGCGGATGACATTAATTTCGGCAGGTTTCAGCTGCCCCTTATCCGAAGACTTAGATGATTTTGGAGTCCGAGACATTTTAACATAGATTTCTAGGACGTTTTTCTTACTTAATGAATTCAACTAGTTCCATTGGTTAGAATGTCAACAAACCGGCTTTCAGCTGTTACCATCATACAGTAGTAAAAAAAAATCGTGACGGTAATAGTTTTAATAACAGGCTGCTTGAAGCTCACTGAAAAGCGTGGAAGCAGAATTCAAACCAAATAGACACTTCTTGAAATATGTAATAAAACCTTGATAAAACTGACAACCCTGACAACCACTACCCTCAGTTCCCGCGCGTTTGCGAATCGGAATATTTCTCATCTTCACATGGGTTTCTCATCTCATTGGTGGCAAGCAGGAGGAAGGCTGTGACCGGCTATTGGTTGGTATTGGACGACGTTAGTAGCGAATTTGGCGAATTCTAGTGCACATTAACTGTTAGTCATGGCTCTCGCTGAATTGTGTGGGTTGGATACCCAATTTAAGTTTAATTTGAGGAAAAATGTCATCCCCATGGAAGAAGATATTGCTCAATATACCGGGAATTTGTACAATAGTAGTCAACTTGCTGTGCCTCCCTACATGAACGTAAGTGGAAGTTAACCTCCAATGATGAGTAGTAAACACGGAAATCTATGAAAAGTTTCCCTGTATTGAGAACTTATTGTAGCGTTTGAAAAATGAAGTAAGAAAAATTACTCATCTTCGCACTGGCCGGCTCTAACCCAGATCTAGACCAACAATCTTCTCTAGAGCTTCGAAACCAATGTGCATTGTCATTCATCTGTCATGTCATCCTCCAATAACAAAACTATATTATTTTTCCCCCTTTAAACGAAACGGTTGATTGCCAAATTTCAAATTTTGTTTTCCCTATTATATCTTAGTATTTGGAAGTGTCTTACATTTCATTCACTTTTCAGCCTGCCGAATCCTTGGCAGCAATTCAGCAAGATGAGCTTGGAAATAACATTCGCATGCATTTCGACCATGGAACAACTACCCTTGGCTTCCGCTATCAGGGTGGTGTCCTACTTGCTGTAGATTCTCGTGCTACAGGAGGTTCTTACATTGGTTAGTAATGGATTCATGTGTAATATATTTCAAAGTGAGTTTCAAGCTGCTCTTTCCATTTGTGTTAAATTATCTTTCCTGCTTAATTAGGGTCTTCTGATGTGAAGAAAATCATTGAACTTAATGATTACTTATTGGCCACTATGGCTGGTGGTGCTGCAGACTGTGTCTACTGGGACAGAGTCCTTGCAAAACATTGCCGCTTGTATGAACTTCGCAATAGAGAGAGAATCTCTATTGCTGCTGCCAGTAAACTTATGTCTAATATGGTATACAACTACAAAGGCATGGGATTATCAATTGGTATGATGATTACAGGCTGGGATAAGAGGGTAAGTGCTCATGATTTTTGAACAAGTGGCATCATTAACAATTTTTCTCAAAACTTCTGTAATGTATTATTTATCTCTCTGCTCAGGGTTCTTCCCTTTATTATATGGACAGCGAAGGAACGCGCACCAAGGGTGATTGCTTCTCTGTTGGTTCAGGATCTGTCCATGCATTTGGTGTGCTAGATTCTGGATACCACTGGGACCTGACCAATGATGAGGCGTATGATCTTGGCCGTCGTTCTATTTATCATGCTACCTACCGTGATGTGGCATCTGGTGGAATGATTAGAGGTTGGTATGATTGTAACATTAAGTTGGTAAGTTTTGAAATATGGTTTCATGTGACACAATTTTTTCTCAGTGTATCACGTGACAGAGAAAGGATGGACCAGTATTTCTGTTGATGACTGCAGTGAACTTCACTACAAATATGAAGATGAAAGGAAGCCAAAATCATAAAAAGGGGCTGTGATGAAGATTGTCACTTACATTTACTTCTTTTTTTTTTAAATTGATAATATAAAATAAAACTGCTATCAAAATTATGTTTCTCCATCTCAGAAGTTAAAATTTATTTACACACATAATTTATATTATTAGTTAATGGAATATTGAACTTAATTACGTAGTTGCAAACAAATGTAATAGAGCCTTGGCAAATTGGATAATTTCTGAGCCTCCAAGCTTTGACTCTCCATAAACACGGTCCACAAATGTGATTGGAACCTGAACAAAATGGGAAATTAGGAAAATGGCCAAAGAAGGTTCATAAAACTTATTAATCAAATTATTACCTCTCCTATGCTATAGTTCAGCTGCCTGGCTCTAATAATCATTTCCATTTGAAAGACATATCCCTTTGAAACACAGCGGGCTACAAGATTTTCCAAAACTGATTTTTTGTAGAGTCTGCAAAAGTTTGATCAACTCAATTGAATATCTGAGGCACATGATAGGTGCTCTGATGAAACTTCCAAAATATTACCTGAAACTTCCAGTCAGATCTGATGCTCCAGGTCTAAGCAACAGCTGAGTAAGGAAATTTGCTCCACGACTCACTAGCTTCCTTTTGAAGTCCCATCCATAAACACCGCCATTCCCAATATATCTGGTTCCTGACACCAGATCATAATTACCTTCTTGTTGAAGTTTGATGAACTCAGGAATAAATTTGGGCTAAAATTACAAATGTGTATTATACTTAACTGTCTTTCATGAGATTGATCAAAATTGTACCATACATACATGATGTGATAAATCAGCATCCATAATCACGATGAAATTGCCAGTAGCATGTTTCATTCCATGAATATATGCAGTGCCAAGCCCAAGTTTCTTCTCTCTAGGGCGAAGCACCTTGAAAGAAGATTTAATTTAAATCGGATTCATCTTATATTGTAAACAAGAGGTAAGTCGTATTAATGCAAAGCACTTACGATTTTTTCTTCTCCATAAATCTTTTGAAGTTGCTTTGCCACATCCAAAGTACCATCTGGGCTTCCATCATCAATAACAATTATTTCATAGTTATATCCGCTGTAAAGTGAGAATTAAAAACTTTGACAAATAGAATAAATTGTGCTAAACTGATCATAACATCGCGAGTTATGATGAAAGAAAGCTCAAATCTCAGCTTCACTCCCTCAGCTGATGAAAGCAGAAAACAAACAGCACCGACTACGCAGACAGATTCTAACCTAGTAGAAACCGGCTCGGAGCGAATGTCATACCTTTTATCCAGGTACTGGCAAATCAGCCATATAATAATGGGCAGATTTTCTCTCTCGTTGTAAGTAGGAAGAAGAATTGAGTACTTGTCACCGGCACGGGACTTTTCCTCGTTGTCTCTTGCCATCTTGGCAGACCGCGTCTCTCGTTTGGGATACATCATCATCACAAACACA
Organism: Frankliniella fusca; assembly: GCA_029379305.1. NCBI lineage: Eukaryota > Metazoa > Arthropoda > Insecta > Thysanoptera > Thripidae > Frankliniella > Frankliniella fusca. The sequence goes on along the minus strand of JAHWGI010000318.1, from coordinate 720,885 downwards.
CAGCACCCCTACCCTGCCGTCTGTACTTCCCAGTGTTCCCCCTTCTCCCTCCCCGCCTCTCATCTGTCTCCACCGACGAGCACAAGGGAGTCCGTGATCCGTCCCAACTGACGTCGGCACATCTCTGCATGCTCCGCATCTGCATTGCATTCCCTCTCCTTTGGCTAGATGGCTAGATTCCCTCATTCCCTCCTCTGGTCTTCTACTAGTCCAGAGAAAAATGGAGTCACAGCGTGTGTCTTATTTAATTCATAATTCCACACCCTGCGGTTTCGAGACGTTCAGCTAAGCGCAAGACCGCCGCTACATACTACATAATTGTACCCAGAAAAAAAAGAAGAAAAAAAGCCTCCTTTCCATAGCTGTCGAGCTCCCAAGACTTTTTCGCAGATAATATAAATTAAAACAGCAATACTAAAATTAGGGCTGAACTTGTGACAGACGATGCCCCAGTAACTTTAAACATCCACTTAGGCACAAAGTACATCATCCGCTTAAAATGCCGAACTGATTAGAAGTTTTTTCCAGAGAGAAACATTAAAAAAAAAAAAAAAAAAAAAAAAAAAAAAAAACTTAATACGTAGAAAATCGACTATATGCCGAAAAATAATTTCTCCATCGAAAACGCGTCTTTGGAAAATGGTGGTGATCTTTGCCGAGAGTGGATTCAAACTAAGCGTATTCTGGCTGTGGGAGTTCCCCGTGCCGTTGGAGAATCTTCCAAAATTAAGACTGCGGTGGAAATCTTTCCGTAATTTGAGTTTTGTTTTCTATGACCAATGGGAATGTCCGCCCCGCGGCGCGTGGCCCCCCGGCCCGGCCCGGCCCGGGTCCTTCCCGACCGATGGGCTCCTGCAAATAGCCTCCCGCGGCCAAGGCCTTCACTCACTCCAGGCAAAAGGTAACCGCAAGGCTCGCGCTTCCCGCCAATCCCACTGATTTAGCGGAGACTAAAATGACTCACAAGTCCCGCCCCCCGCCCCCGCACCGCTCCCCGACGCGTCGCGGACGCCGCCTCCGGCGCCTCCCAGTGGAGAGTGTCATCGCGGACGTCGCGCGAGCAGGAGGAGCTCCTCCTCGTCCAGGTGCAGCAGCAGCATCACGGCGCGCACGGCGGCGCGGCGGGAGCAGAGGCCTTATTGCCGCTGCTCGCCTCGGAGCTGTGATCGCCATCGTCTACGCGACGGTTTCGACGTGAAGCACGCCATGACTCTGCTCGGAGTCACGAGCCTGCTGCTGGCGGTGCTCGTCCTGGCCGGCGTACAGCAGCTGTCGGGTGAGTAGTGCACCCAACCCGCGTCCTATACAATCAGTTTGAACGGAGGCAAAAGAACAGAACGCCTCTCCTGCCTGGGAGATCGGCTGGACCCGCGCGTCTGATTATAAGTCCGTGCCAGGGGGCCTCCACGCCAGGGATGTTAGATGGGTGGGGGGAGAAGATCGTACCAAGCTACCCAAAATTATCGTATTCGGCCCAAATTTCAAAATTTTGCGTCGTACGGGACCCTTGATAATCGTACGTGTACGACAATTATCGTACGTCTAACAACCCTGCTTCACGCCTCCACTCCTCATTTGGAGGAACACCGGATTGCCGAGGCCGGATTGCTAGCGAAGAGTTTATGGGATTGTTAAGCATCGAACGCCTCTAAACAGGCAAAGTGCTCTACCTTGCTTCTGTATGTAGGCGAAAAGCACGACTTTGATGGTAGTTTTTTAAAGATTGCTCTCGGATTGCCGGAGTGGAGGCCCGGCCCGGAGGCCCCCTCGAGTCCGTGAGACTCGGCGTCGCGACCCGATAAGTCATCGGGGGATGAAGGACCAGACGGCAGGCCGCACTCGTGGCGCTGCGGGGTGATGGTGATTCCGAACAGCGTCTAGTAATGGCATTACTGTAATGCCCTCCGAGGGGGCATTCACTCTCAAAATCTGTGACCCGGCTACTACGTCTATTACGCTGTAGTACGCTCCGAAAATTTACAGATTTGGCAAAAGTCAGGCAAAAACGGGCAAAACCAGCCTATAACGACCCAAAAATGAGTAAGATGTGGAGATTTTTGGCCATAACGCTTCTATTACGCATTCTATTACGCCTTTATTACGGATAGAGTGACCTGCATGCCCCCTCGATGCCCCCCCTCTCGCTCCCTATCGCCGCGCGCCGTGAGTGCGACAAGGACACGGGGACGAGCGCTGCGCCCCGCCGCACAGTCGCGTGCGTTTGGCTGCCTACCCTGCGGGCGCTCACCGCTCACGACTGCTCTGCTCCCTCTGCCTGCAGCGCAGGGGCTGCGGCGCGGGGGCGGGGGGCTGCGCTTCAGGCGACCCGCGCTCCGCAGGGCGCTCAACAGGGCCGCCCAGGAGCAGCAGCTGCAGCCGTACCAGCCACCGCCGCCCCAGCAGCAGCAGCTGAGGACGATACAGTTACAGCAGCCAGCGCCTGGCCCGCCCCCGCAGCAGCAGCAGCAGCAGCAGCAGCCACCCGAGCTGCAGCAGCGGCCACAGTATCAGCAGCAACCCCAGGTACAGCAGCAACCGCCTCAGCTGCAGCGGCGGCCAGTTTCAGCAGCAACCCCGCACGCAGAAAAATAATCAATAATAATACGCGTCTGAGGAAAAAAAAAGCAAAATAAAAGCAGGTGTACTATTTTTTCCGGTGTATAGGTGCAGCACGGTAGCTTAAAGCTACCGTGCTTATTTTACAGCTACCCACCTATTTATTTTTCCACTGTAAAAAGTTTTTTGCCGTAGTGCTAATTTTTCACATCTAATTCCCGCTGAGCGGTTTTTTCACGTGCAGCTGCAGCAGCCACCCCAACAGCAGCAACAGCCTCAGCTACAACAGCGACCACAGTTTCAGCAGCAGCCCCAGCTGCAGCAGCGGACACAGTTTCAGCAGCAACCCCAGCTGCAGCAGCAACAGCCACCCCAACTACAGCAGCAACAGCAGCAGTCCCCGCCGAGAGGATCGTCCTCCATCACATTCTACGTCTTCACCAGGTGAGCGCCAAGAAGAGGCAAAATATTGCCTCAGCTGCAAAACCTGCCACACGCGCCACGGGAGGGAGGGGTTCTCGGACGTCACCGACGTCACTCGCGATCCTCGCGATGCGCGGCGCGGCCGCTCGCCAGAAAAGTACGTGTTCGGGAAACGGCGAGCCCTCCTTGAAAACGGAACGAAAAACATAGCGTGGCCGCGTTATTTGCAGAACGAGTTGGAGCCGGCGGCGTGGCCGTGGCGTGCCCGAAGGCGGACGACTTGAGATATAAGTAGTGCGTACACCCGCAGGAGGGGTCCTCGTCCAACTCACTGTGTTTCCAATGTGTTTCTGATGAGGCGGGGCAGGGCGGGGCTCCTCAAAACAAAACACAATACAAGAGACGCAGGCTGTGAGGGCGGGGCCTTTTCGTCTCGCAAAACAACCCCTTAAGGCGTCCCCACAATGGACCTTATGACCGAGGTGGATTTACTGATATCGCCTGCGAGACACTGGGTAGGCCGACCCGCCAAACACGTGTGTGAAGGTGGCGGCCTATCCAAATAGCGCACGTAGAGGGGACGCTGAAATAATATTCTTGGTACGCACATTTTTGTGGCGTCACCTCTCGATGAGTTCATTGTGAGGGCACCCTTACAGAGCAGTCAGGTATACTGGAAGGGATATCCTGTCGCCGAGGCTATGCTATCATATCATGACGACGACAGGGTGCGATTGGGTCGGGGTGGAGGGACAAGCGACGGCCGATCCTGCTGAGCGCTCGCCCGGCTCGCCACACGCCCGAGGGGGCCTCAACTCACCCAAAATTTGTACACATGATTTCAAGATTTCACATGATTTCACATGATTACACCCCTTATAATTTAAAGAAATAATTCGTAAAGTAAATACAAGCGTATTTTGAGCTTCATGAGCCCAAAGTACGCACTCAAATCAATTTTTTTTTCGGCAGTAGATCCACATTTTTTGACAATGATTTCGAAGATATCCAGCGATTGTGTACACATGATTTCAGGAGTTGAGGCCCCCTCGCACACGCCCGCCTCCACCATGACCCGCAGGGTGATTCCGCACACCGCTCCCGTCTCTCTGTCCTTGTCACACTCATGGGGTATAGCCATAAGGAGAGAGAGAGAGGGCACTACTGAACGCTGTCCAGAGTCAGCCTGCCGAGCCGGGGGCCGGGGCCGGGGCCGGGGCGGTGGGCTCGGGCTGATGGTGTCCGTCCGGCCCGCCCCACCCCGCGGGGCCGCGGGGCGTTATCGCGCGCAGGCCTGTGGACTGTGGCCGCCCTGCCGGCCCCGCCCCGCCCCGCCCCGCCCCGCCCCGCCCCGCCGGATGATACTCTCGTCATCACGGCCTCCTTTCCTTTTCCCATACCCCCGCACAGCCGCGCCCTAGCCCGCCCGCCCCCCGCCCGCCCCTGTCGCGCGGAGGTCTCGGGTTCCAATACTGGAACCAGATAAAAAATAGTTTCGTCCGGCCCCGTGCCGCGCCGTCGTTGCCCTCCTGCCCCACACAGCCACCACTCATGAGCGAAAGAAACAACTCGAATGAAGTGACAACGCGAATTTTTTAAAATGAAATTACCATGTTGCAGGTACTACGCGCAGCCGGGCGTGCTTCAGGTCGGCGACGACGCCAGCCTGCAGGCGTCGGGCTTCAACTCGCGCCGGCCGACCAAAGTGCTAGTCCACGGCTTCGGCAGCAACGTCAACAGGACCATGATGACCACCATTAAGGACGGTGAGAAGGACCGCATCTCGTGCAGCGCAGGGGAAATCACTCACACAAAATGTGTGCAATGATTGATATTTTACTTTTGATCTTTTTTTTCTTTTTTCTTTTGATTTTTCAACGAAAATTTCTGTCACAACCCCAATTTCTGATTTTTTCCCAATTTATTTCGGTTTTTAGTTCATTTTCTCTCGATTTTATTTTGATTTTTTGTTATTTTTTAAGTGATTTTTTTGGGGCCGTACAATGATTTTTCGAAAAGATCCTCCCCATCCCCCCTCCCCTCGCAGCCAGACGATATGTATGACTTTGTCAGCGCGCCCCGCAACCATCACCACTCCTCAAGGGCAGGACTGGCCAGTCGCACCGCTCGATATAATGGAAATACTCTCGTTTCCTTCTTTCCTATAGTCACTTCCGTGTAGGTTGAGAAATATTAGTTTCTTTCTTTTCTTTTTTTTTTCCTTTTCAAGATTAAGACTAATGCCCCTGCGTCCCCCGCTAGTGCGTTAAGTCCCGTATAGCTCGCAGCAGATCAAGGCGGCCGGCCGTGCAGACTGCATCATGAGCCATGCATGCTCACTCACGGTTCACCCGGTTCAACCCCCATGGCCGAACGCCGCGCAAAGAAACTTCTCGAGCTGCAGTAGTTGCAGCCGGTCAGGGCGGGGCGGGCGGGGCGGGCGGGGCGGGCGGGGCCGGGCGGGGCCGCCGGGGGTGGAGCCGGGCCAGCGGCGCGCCGCAAAGCAAAAGACGAGGAGAGGAGGAGGAGGATATGACAGACATGACAGGTGGAGTGGCAAGAAAAGCACGGAAAATGCAAACATCTCCGCCGTGACGTCAAGCTGGAGCGAGCTCGGAGCCGAGCCGGCCGAGCCGAGCCCAGCCGAGCCGAGCCGAGTCAAGTCAAGCCGAGGGGTGGCGCGCGCTATCTCGTCTCTACCGTATCCGCTGTTCGTAGGATTTACCAAACTCGTACGGCGATAAGGACGACTCAGGCGTTTTCAGCTCAGCCTGGGGCTTGTAAGAAGAGCTTGCGGCTATATAGAGGGTATGGGACCGGTTACCTCGAGACCACTGGACGATCTCACGCGCCCCACGCGTCCTGCGCGGCACTCTCGAGTTATTTTTGTTATTATGTATACTTCC
>JAHWGI010000318.1:642500-710000 GCA_029379305.1 Frankliniella fusca | reverse complement strand
AATGACGTACTTGTGGGGGGGGGGAGCTTGTATGGTGGGGCTGGGCCAGGCGTATGCACGAACACCACAACGGTACGCTCGCGAGCACCACCTCTCGCTGCTCAAGCCCAACGAGACCACGCTCGCGTGCGTGCACAACGAGCCATAGTAGATAAACCAAGTGTGCAACTGCTCAACATTTGTAAGTGTGCAACTTCCAGTCTGCACGTTCAAGTGTATAATTCGGCAGCAGTCCAAATTTCAAGGGTCCAACTTGCAAGTTGTACGCTTGTAAGTGTTCAACTCGACTGTTGTGCACTTGCAAGTGTTCAAAAAGGGACGTATTGCACGCGGCAGTCGAACACTTGCAAGTGCACAAGTGTTGAGTTGAGCTCTTACAAGCGAACAACTTGCAAGTTGGACACTTGCAATGGAACAGCTGCCGAGTTGCCGAGTTACACACTTGGATTATCAGTGTACGGAGGTTTTGTTGTTCTTGTTTTTTGTAAGGTATCTACACTGGAAATGTACTAGTCACATTTCTCGCCCGTAATGAGCGTAGTATCTTTTCATCGCTCAGTAAAAGTGACTTTCGCTCAAACGACTCAAATCGAGTATTTTCTGGAATTTTTAAATCGCTCCAGAAGAGTGACAGTTGATGATTTGACTCAAAAAGAGTCATCAAAGTGACTCCAATAGAGCGATGTTCATGCATGTCGCTCTCCCAGGAGCATGAAAATTTGGTACAGAAAAGTCGCTCTTCCAAGATCGAAAAATGCGACTCTTTCATATTCAGTGTACAAGGGGTTAATTTTGTCTCAGGCCGCGAGTTTTATCGTTTTTAGATTATAATTATGTTTTCCTTCTTTTTTTTTCCTTGCCACAGGTATTTGCAGCCACGAGAAGGCGTTCAAGATTTTCCGCGACTCCATCAGCGACGTCGACTTCCCGGCGGTGGGGTGCGACTCGGCCCGGGACGCCATGCAGGGGCGCTGCTCCGGGCGCCGCGGCGTCATGGGCGAGCGCGGCGACGCCACGTGAGTCGGACGGACTGATCGCTCTTGCACCTCCGTCCTTGTCGCACCTACGGCGGTGCTCTATGTGGGGGCTGGCAGGACCCCAAGAGTGCGACAAGGACGGCGGCGGTGCGAGAGCGATCTTCGGAATCAGGCGGCGGACGGTCGGTCGGTCGTTGTTCGCCACTTGACCTCTCCCCGAAACACGCAAGGCTTCTTCTTGCGCTGCCTCTCGCGAACATCTCCCGGAACGAGGGATTCGAATTATATTAACTGGGTCGTCATTAGTTCTTGTTCAAAGCGACCCGCAAGGCGGCGCGGCGAGACCAGCGAGACAGACAAAAAAAAAAAAAAACAACCGCATAACGTCAAATAGCCGGGTGTGACCATAGTGTCCCTCGGTGCCCCAAAAGTATAATAAGAAAAAGTTAAACTAGGTCAAAAAGAGGGGGGGGGGGGGCGTGCGAGTACGCCGTCTGTTACACTACCCCCACAAAATAGGCGTGTTATACTGTTATTGTGTCTCGTCTACTAATTCACTGTACTTTATGGGTCGTGCAATCCCATGCATCTCACCTGATCGCATGTCGCCGCCGTCTCTTTTGATTCGTGAGACTTCCCATTCGAGTAGAATGATAATGAAGCAGCAACACCACAATAAAAACAACGTCTGATGTTTGTATTAATTTTTTTAACGTAAAGGAGAAACCTTTGAGGATGTCCCTGATTTTGAGTGAAACTCATCAGATTTTGAGGATTAAGTACTCAAAAACAAATGAGGCAATTTCCCTTAATTTTCACGAAAACATCCTCAAAGTCTGAGGAGTTTTCCTAAAAATCGGGGAGCTCCTCAAAGTTTTCCATTTTTCCTGAAAAAAAAATCAGATTTTTTTTAACTGAGGTGCCTCACGCGGTTCATACTCGGCGCTTAATTTTGGTTCAATATCTATTTCTCTGCCGCCCCAAACAGGCCGCCGGGCATCTACTACGCGGTGACGCGCTGAGGACAGCCAAGATGACGACCTCGCGGCTTCACGTCCCGGGAGGCGAATCTCCATGTGGGAACCTCGCCGCACCCGCGCCGCGTCCGCTGTGTCTCAGGTCTGCACACCGACTGCGGGTCGCCGGCCGGTCCAGCCGCATTAATGCGCGGTATTGATGGAGCCGCAGCAAAATAATGACCTCGCACACCAAACGTCATTTTCTTCTGGCTATGGAGCTGTTCGAGACGGTCCTAATATCGACGTAGAAAGACATACAGGGTGGCCCACGCACCTCGGTCCATTTTTTTTTTGGATAGGCAGACCCGCATCAACTAGCTTTCTTTTTATTATAAAGTTGCTACTATTCCAGGAAGAGAAAAAGTAAAATAATCGCCATGCTCCTTAAACTTTTGGCAACTCACAACGACTTTTACATTTTCTCTACTACCAAATAACAGCAAATTTATAATAAAAAAAGAAAGTTTATTGCGAGTCTGCCTATCCGAAGAAATGGACCAGGGAGCGTGAGCTGCCCTGTATAATACTGGCGTCGTTCGTGTAGATTTATTTTACACGAACTGACGAGAGTTGCGACGAAAATGGACAATTATCGATCATCTTATTATTGACAGCTTAATAACTACCGATCGATGGTTAGTTGGCTGATGCCGATGCAGCCGAAAGTGAACGTAAGGCAGCGTTTCCGTTGCACTGCATGCACCATGACAGCACAATTACAACCGTAAAAAGCTTTGATGGTATTTAAAGACGCGCCCGCGACCTTGCGGGCTGCAGCGCAATGCGGCTGACTGCAGTCGCGGACCCCAAAGTGACCCACTGCTGAAATTGATTCCATTGAGAAAAACGTGATTGATGAAGCGACCGCCATCGGCATCGCATTGTAATTGATTTCGGCACATATAGACCCCCGTGTGCCGACACGTGCACCTCTGGCACCTCCCACGTGGATTACAGCCACGCGCAGTTTGCATCCCATACATTGAAGAATTTCGGTGGAGGCCGCATTTGACCAAAAAAAGTTTTATGTCAACATAGAACAACTGTAGTTTAAGGTAAATATAAGGTTAGCTGAGCTGGTGTACGCGGGATTAATTGCTCGGCACGCGCTGTCTCGCCCACCTGCACGCTGTGCAAATTTGCCTCGCGGATAGAAGCTGCTACTCCCCCACCTCTATTCCCGCTAGCCCGATCCGAAGGCCGCAGCCTGACAGTCAACTGGCTGTGTCAGTTTGACCGAAATATTCGGCGCCAATTGCTCACTTAGGTCTCCTTCCTCTCTTTTTTTTTCTTTCGTCTCCTCTAAAAAAATAGAACCGCAGATCTCTATCGGAAGTGGTCTGCGACGTTTTTTGTTTTTGTTTTTTTGCGCACTGACTCATGCAAGCTTGACTGTCGTCACTAGCCATGACGCCCTTCTGGCCTAGCGAGTAGGCAACCCGCACAACACGCCTGCAGGCGGTATAGTCTATCTTAGAGCGCGTAAGGAGCGACGGACACCTGTCAAATTTAACTTTATACCACTTAGCTTCTTGTTTGCTTTGGCATTAAGTAATATGAAAATGGAAGCAAACCTAAAATAAAAATAAAGCTGAAACGAGCAAAAAGGCAAACATATGTCTCCGTCCCATCCTCGACCATATAACCGTCGCTCACGCGGTCTTGAGTTAGTAGTGCAAATCCAAAATGTGTGAATGTCGCACACTAGTAGGTGTGTAAGCTTCTATTCGTACACTGTCCCTTCTGCGAAATTCCCAGAAAAAAAATTGTCACTCATTCGCGTGTTTCATTGTATACGAATGGAAATTCACACACCTACCAGTGGGCGATATTCACACACTTGGGCTTCCAGTTCAGAGATATGTTCGTCTCCTCCCGCCTTTCTTTGCACACTACTCGCTTTATGGACAGTACAGTGCGGGCGCGTCCGGACCCTCACTTCAAACACTGCCGCACGCCGGGCCCGGCTCTTCAGCCGGCCGGCTAAGAAGCTATCTGCCCAAGTTCGGGCCTCGCGGCCGCCGGCCGCCGACACGGAAAACAAGTCTGCTCTTCTTTTGAAAAAACCTTGTGAAAAATGATGAAACAAAAGATCTCGGCTTTGCCATTCGAGAACTTTCCTAAAAATGTAAATCTGGCATTTCCAGAATTTCTAAGCGATTTTTTTTTGTACGTTTTTCCTAAGCACGTTTGTATTTCAAATAAAAATAATAAAACAAAACTTGAGAGAAAATGGCAACTTATTTGCACAACAAGGTCTGGAGTAGAATCTGCGCGGATCTCACTGAGGCCGGTCCCGGGCGGCTCGGCTCGGCGGCGTCGCGTCGGGTCCACGCCTGGCCACGCCCAGGGGGGCGATGAGGGGGACGGAGGGGGCGGAGGGGAAGGGCGGGGGGGCCCGGCCCGGGCGGTGCAGGCTGGCCGGGCTGGATTCTTAGTCCGCTCTGCTGGTCTGCCGCGCGCGGTCGCCTCGCGGAGCGCCCCCCGTGCCGCCGTGCTGCCGACCCTCCCGACCTATCCCCCCGGTGCTCGTCCTGGACAAGACCCTCCCCCCCGTGCCGCGCTACCGCAGCACCGCCGCCCCCGCCACTCACCCTGCCCCATGCGACGCCGGTTCGAGCGCGTCTGCTACAAGCTGGTCAAGTGCACCCTTGTGGCGCTGCGCGGGTACCTGCACAAGCAGTCGTGAGCCGCCGCGGCGGGGCGAGGACAGGGCCGTCATGGAGGCGGAGCGGCTGACGCAGCTGCAGCAGGTGCAGGTGGTGCCAGTGGTGCAGCGGGAGGTGGTGGTGCAGCTGCAGGAACAGGAGCCGCCCTGCCCCAAAAAGTGTACCATCAGCAACCTCGTCAAGAGGCCGCCCGTTAACATCGAGTTCCACGACCTCAAGTTCACGACGCACAATGCCTCCGGGGGTAAGTTCCTGGGCTTCCGTTTTTATTTTTTCTCCACCCAAAACCGCACCCTTATTTTTTTTTCCTACCCTTATGATCTCCAGAAGTGTCGGTACGTTCAAAATCGCACCACCATTTATTTATTTATTTTTTCCTTTTTTTTTGGAAATTACTTTTCTTATCACTTTGGAAGAGTGCTAAAACCATGCTCGCGCGTCTTTTCTCGTGACCGGATGAGTGGCAAAAACTCGCGCACGGTAAAAATAGTTTCTCGTATTTCAAGATCTCTCTTGGATCTTATGGAAAATACCAATGGACATCCAAGACACATCTTGAAATACAAGAAACTATTTTTACCGTGCGCGCCCCAGGCAAAAGGAGTTCGCTGCTCGTAGAAACGAGATCACTGCTATCGCGGGCGTGAAGCGTTGAGTCCGCGTCGTGTCTTCGTCGCTGTCAACTCACGCTCGCCGGCACACGCTCACTCATGCACCCCGCGGCCATGGGTGACAGTGCTGCTCGTCTCACCGTGCTCCGATTACACGTCAAAAATAAAACACACGATAAGCAGATGGCCAAACTACTTCCTGACCATCGTGCACGCATACAGGCGCAGAGACATTTAACTTGCTAACTGTTTTCTTCAACCTATATGTATTTTTTTTTTCGAGGTCGCGGTTCCGGCTTTGGGACTTCCCCGACTTCCCCGTTTTCCCCACATTATCGCAGACCCAGTTGTCTAAGTGCGCCTATGACGGCGGAAGCTAATATGTTGCACTTTGGCACTTTCTTTTGCTAAGGCTTGCACCGCTACGTATGTGATGCGCTCGCGATCTCCCCCCAGTCCTCGCCCCGCCCCGCCCCGCCCCGCCCCGCCCCGCCCCGCCCCGCCCCGCCCCGCCCCGCCCCGCGCGGCTTGCACAGCCGGTACGGCAACGCCGCGGTCCCGTTCGGGTTGCTTTCGCCCCTAACCTTCTCCTCGCGCGTCATCGGCCGGCTTGGCTTCATTTTAAAAACTGGACTCGGAGTTTGCAAATGGCTGCGAACCAAGAAGGGAGAGAGCAGTGGCCCGCTGTCACCCGACGCCTTGGCTGGAAGCCGAGTCTGACGCCCCATCCCCGGTGACATTCCTGCCATTACTCATTTTAAACTGCATTCTGTGAGGCTGCAGAGAGACTGACGCAAATTGCCGACTTCTTACCTTTGAACACTGTACCAATTTTAACAAATCGCTGTCCATTTTTACGTCTATTTACGTTTGAGACGGCATACTATGTCTGAAATCCCACAAAGAGCTTCATCACGCATTATCGTGACGCCGACTCTTCGTGCCTTAATTCACCACCGTGATATGGCCGCTGCAGAAAGCATAAGGCCATCACCATGCAAAAGAGGCAAAAGTGTTAATCGAATGGAAAACGTGCGCCAACCGTTTTATTTTTCTTTCCCCGCAAACTTCTTTACGACCTAACGTAATTGTAAGTGGTAACGGAAGTGCAGTGTCTTGTCGCGCGACTCACACGCCGGCGCCAGGCCAGGCCCGGGCAAATCAATGCCATTACTTTGTATTCAAGATGTATACACTGTAAGACATTTCTTCATAAATCAAAAACATTTTTCGATTTTTTTCTGATTCACAACTGAAGTTGAGCAGTTACGTACGGTATCGTAAATTTACGGAGGCCCATATGTTCTCGTATCAGAATGACAAGTCGTCATTTTCAAGTTTGATGACTTTCTTTTTTAAGATGATAGTTTTATGTTTGGTATTTTAGTGACACTGCTCATGGAAAATTTTCCCGTAATCCCTATGCAAACATGTTCCTTAAGAAGATTCGCGAAATACTTTATGCAACATACGCACTGCTCGGCTCGCCGGTGCGGCGCGCCACGCTGCACCACGCCTCTCCTCGCCTCGACGGTCGCCGCAGCCCCGACATTGACCCTGACAGTGAGGCAGTGAGGTGCACAGCTGGACTGGACTGGGTGGGCTCGCAATGAAAAAGGAGAAAAAAAAAGAAAAGAAACGCGGTGCACGGAAACATCCAGAAGATACTCGAGCCTACTCGCAGATAATCACCAGAACTCGCCGAACTCTTTGCACGACACCATTTTGGAAAGTGGTGTAAGGGGTCACCACTGGCTTACAGCCTGCGGCAGCGCCGCGCCGCAGTGATTCAGCGCTTCTTTGGTCAGAAAGTGACTACATCAACGACGATGTAGTTTTTACACGAAAAAAAAAGAAAGAAAGAAATTGCTGCTGAGCTATTTTGCACCAGCTCCCTTTGCAAGAGAGCTAAATAAATTGCACGGGTGCTAGATTGGGTCCACCGAAGCGGCTAGCTCCGTTCCGATTTTTTAATTTTTTTCCATGAAGGCTCACCTAACACGCACAATCCCTCTTTGTTACTCCCCATTATGAATTGAGCGAGAGATGAGGTTCAGTTAGTTTGTTGCTAAACAAATGCAACATCTGCGAGTCAAATGTGGGCGCCTATGATTTCAACGTGCAGTGATGTGGCTCCAGTAATTTTCCTCTACCCGGCGAGCTTCGTGTTGACGATCGATAGTCATATTCCGGAAGGATCCGCGCCGCAGCAAATCGACTGCAAGTTCGTTTAATCCAAAGGAAAGTTCCATTAAGGCACGTTTTATATTTTTTGTCTTAAAAACTTCGTATTGTATGGTGAGAAAGGAAAACCGGTTTTGAAAGCTTTTTTTCGAGAGCTTCTCAGGATCACTGTCTGCGTGTATCTTTTTCGGGGGGGCCAAAAAAAACTGTCTTTGAACTCTTTTTATTAAAACAAAACAAACAATAAAGCCGTATCGCGTGTCGACTAGATCCACTAAATCAGAGACAATGCTGTGGGTGGGCGGGCGGGCGGGCGAGTTCCCACCTGGGGCGCGCTGGACCCGCCAATCACAGTCACCTCGAGCTTATCTCCACACCATTTCCATATTTCCGCGGGACCGCGGGCGTTTAGCGCGCGCTATTAACTTCGCGCGCGGCTGTTTGGGCACGAAGAAGCTCTCCTGCAGCTCCAGGGAATAATTACCAGCTAGGGGGCTTCTTCACATATACCGACAGGAGGTAGAGAGGAGGTGGGGGTGGGGGAGGGGAGGCAGGTGTCTTGGTTAGACAAGTTAGTGCTGCCGGTGCCGGTCCGGTCAGTACGACCTCTTCCTCCTCCTCCTCCTCCTCCTCTTCCCCCTCCTCTTCGTGCGTCAGCAGCGCGTCCCCTGCCGTCCTGCCCGCAGCCGGGAGGAGGGCGTTGCCCGCGCCCGCCCGACAGCCCGACAGGGCTCCGGAACCGGAGAGAAAATAATTGGCAAGGAATCTTGGCACCTCTTCTTTTTCGCGAAAGGAGGCACGCGCCGCGCGCGCTTTGAAATAAGAGAGATAAATATTTGCGGCGTGCTGTGCAGGGTGCGGGCCATAACATTTATTGCCCCTAATTGTCGAGGACATAAATAATTTCGCCATTTAGTTATCCGACGCGAATTTTCATTCGTTCCTCCACAGCATCTTTCACCTAGGTCAAGCTCCTGGAGGCTCCACACACTAAACAGACGAAAAAGAAAAAAGAAAAGGGGATGGGGTCTAGGTGCGTAGGCGTAGGGTCGATGAAAGCTTCGTGCATGGTTTAGATAGCCGGACCATTCCGTGCATATATTTTTTTGCAGTGCAGCTGGATGCTGGACGGGTTTGGATGTCTCGTACTGCAGGAAGACGGACGGGACAGGACGGGCCGAACAACCCGATCCAACAGGTCGAGTACTGCAGGCGGGGGAAGGAGGGGGGGGGGGGGGGGGCTGCTGGTGCCGCGTCAGGGCCTGGGCGCCTGGGCCTGGGGCACCGCCAGACGCGCGGGGCGGGGCGGGGCGGGGCGGGGCGGGGCTGAGTGGAGCGGGCCTTGACTTTGCGAGCGACAGTGACCGTGTGTGCGGTGCGGGGGCGCTGCGGGAGACTTATAAAGACGAATCTGAAGGCTGATTGCCGCCGAATGTACCAACCCCCTTTGTTTACTTCAAGTAGTACAGAGGCTAGAGAGAAAATGCTCTCAGACCCATCATATGGTAGCTCGTTTGAAAGCTCTATCCTCTATCGACGAAGAAGAAGAATATGTGCAAAAATTCAAACATATTTTCGCCACCACAAAAATCAAGCAGAATGGTGTGAGAAATTCTGGCCTCACACCAAAAGGTGTGAGACTGTCTCACACTTTGATTCCCACAGTAACCATGGGTATACAAATCACTAAGGTGTTCTGTAGTAATGAGGGGTACTATACTCACTGTTCACTCTCTGTAAAAAAAGAATAAGCAAAACATACGAAAAAATCATGAAAAAACGAGAAAAAAATAAAACAAAAATCCGAATAATTAAGGTTAAATTAGAAACAATTAGAAAAAATAATAAAAATTTGTGTACGCTCGGATTCATGGTGAAGTACCCCCTCGTCCTCTCTACCCCCCTGCAACCATGCTTTCAACTCGCCATGGCGATTAGCGTAGGGCTGTCGATAGGGCGGGGGGATACAAATATCCAAGGCGATATTTGTACTCCAGAATACAAATCTGTGCTGATACACCTGCTCCGGTCCCGGTGCGTCAGCCGTGGCGGGGACAAGACGTAGTAGCGCACGGAAAAAGAAAAATAGCTCAGCTGAAATTAGATATGACAAATTAGCACGACGGCAAAAAAAATTAAACAGCGGAAAAATAAATAGCGTGGTAGCTGTAAAATAAGCACGGTAGCTCAAAATTTGTCTGCGCCTATACAGCTAAAACATTATTACACGTGCTATTTTTTTTTCTCAGACGCGAATTCTTTTTTTTTTGTTGTTGTTGTTTTTGCGTGCGTGTCGTCCCCTCTGTGAGACGAGCCCTGTCGTCGCGACTGCGATTGGGATGCCGATTCCAGTGTGGGATGCTGCGGCACCAGTAGACTGATTCCGCGGAGCGGATATGGAGTCGCCTCTCAGGTGTCCTCTCTCTCTCTCTCTTGCTTTCTCTGGCGTCGACCCATGAGCATGAGTGCGACAGGGACAGAGCGACGAAACCGCCTCGCGGGATCAGTCTGCTTAGTGGGTGTCTATTTGTGGGTCGGAGCCGTCGGAGCCAGAGTGGTGATGCCGCAGTGATCTCCCGCGGGCCCCAGCAGGCAGGCCGTACCGCGCCCGAGTGGGGCGGGGCGGGGCGGGGCGGGGCGGGGCGGGGCGGGGCGGGGAGGGGCGGGCGGGCCTTCAGATAAGAGGACAAAAGTGGGTCACAAGTCGCGGCATGAGGCCAGTCACGACAAAATAGCAGTCAAAAATTAATTTGAACAAAAAAGAAAGACGGACAAAAACCACACACCGAAATAAAATAATTACCTTACGGATTACTTAACTTTTACGGTTCACGTAAAACTCAAATATATATGTATCTATACACGCTTGCATTTATGTTTTGCCTGTGCAGGAAAAAAGTGCGGAGAAAATTATTTCCCCGGGTCAAGCGGTGCACCGGGGCGGGGCGGTGCACTCCGCGGGGGCGGTCGCGGGATGGGACGAGACGACCTTCAAGGAGGCGACACAGTGTCAGAAGAGACGGGTCACTACGACGTGGCGGGGCGGGGCGGGGCGGGGTGGGGCGGGGTGGGGCGGGGTGGGGCGGGGTGGGGCGGGGCGGGGCGGGGGGGGGCGGGGCGGGGCGGGGCGCGGCGCGACTCTCCCCGCCGCCGACCGCGACCGATGAACTGCGTTATCCGATAAACCCCGTTCTATCCCGCCCCGCGCCCCGCGGCCCGAGCCGCGTCCACCCAGCAGCAGTGGGTCAATCCACTTCCGTGCAGTGCCATAAAGAGCGCCCGCCCCGCCCCGCCCCGCCTCGCCCCGCCCCGCCCCACCCTGCCACACCCCCCCGCACCCCGGCGCCATCGCGCGTCGTAAAAACCATATATGTATTCCTATCTGTGCCAGGAGCCGGCCGGCTATAGAACTCTCGTGGAGGGACCCGACGCACAATTAAAGACGACCTCTCCTCTCTGGGTACTAAGATTACAAATTTTCGAAATAGGAAAAAAAATACTCCTAAAACCGTCTTGAGCGACTTGTAATTTTCACGGCAAAATCTTTCATTCCTCCAGTTCTGGCATGGGGCTCAAATATCTCAAGAAACGCATATGGTGGGGCCTGCTGCAGCACGGCAGTTTATCGCGGACTTTTTCCTCCTTTTTCTGAGCTTTTCGCTGCTGCAGCTGCGGTGTTGTCGGGACGATAACGCGATGTGTCAAACGCAAACACGCAGACAGTGCGGAAGGGTAGCGGCGCGGGCGAACCTTCCAGAAGATTAGAGAAGGCCAGCTAAACGATTCATATCGATAAAAGGCGGATCGATATTTTTATTTTTTATTTTTTTTAAATTGACATTGCATCATATCGATGCTTCCCCTCTGCTTGATAGTGATACTAAGTTATCAATATATTGTGGGTCAGAGGTATCGGTAATACAAAACTGTATCGGGCATCTAAACAGAAGGTGCTAGCAGGGCGTTCCCGCACCACACCGTGCCGAACCTTGGCGTGGCGTGGCGTGGCGTGCCGGGGGCTGCAGCCTGCAGCCCGACTGCCACACTCACGACACTCGCGATAGAGAAGGCCGCGATAATCCCGGCGCGGCTCGGGTCGCCGCATCTCTGCAGTTAGTGTAAGATGCGGAAGAAAATAAAAACACGTCGCCGCCGCGCCGAACCACGTGGTTCGTCATTTTGTTGTCAAATGCGCTCTCTCTCTCTCTCTCTCTCTCTCTCTCTCTCTCTCTCTCTCTCTCTCTCTCTCTCTCTCTCTCTCTCTCTCTCTCTCTCTCTTCTATGAATTATTACGATTTCGACCGCCGCGCGACTGCGCGGTTCGCCTAATTACGATGCGTGGGTGTGATAATGAAATGTGTGTCAAACGTTGAGGAGAAGGAGGTGGCGGGCGGCTGTAAAAATGTAGTATGACGAGAATGTGTCGTTTGTGTTGCAGAGACGCGAAACATCCTCAACAGCATCTCGGGCCGCTTCCTGTCGGGAGAGCTGTCGTGCATCCTCGGGCCGTCGGGCGCGGGCAAGACCACCCTCATGAATATCCTCATCGGCTACCTGTGAGTGAGTGCGAGCGGCTGCCATTCAGTCACAGACACCAATGGGTGGCACGCTTAGGTTAGAGTGAGCACTCTGCAAACTCAAGTGTCGTACAATACTTCACTAAAAGGTGCAGGACCAATGGTCCTACAGTAAAAAGTGTAGGACACGGTGTGTCCTACAGTTGTATGTGTAGGACACCATATGTCGGAAACAGACTATCCCACACTCTTTAATGTATAGGACACACCGTGTCCTATACTTTTTACTGCAGGACACACCGGGTCCTGCATTTCACTGGAAAAACTAATGTGACACATGTCACATGTGCACATGTTGCCAGTTTAGGTAACATCACGTAATGTTACCATATTTTCGGTAACGTTTGTAATGTGACATCCTCCATGTTATTATTATAGGCAGACATAACACGTGGCACCGGATGTCACATTACCAAACGTGACCGAGAATTTGGTAACGTTTTGAAATGTGACATACACTGGTCACATCAATTGATGTGACTCATGTCACATTAGTTTTTCCAGTGTTTTTACTGCAGGACACACCGGGTCCTACACTTTTTGCTGCAGGACCATTGGTCCTGCACCTTTTAGTGCAGTATTGTACGACCCTTGAGTTTGCTGAGCATGGGGTGTGAGCGACGGGATGCATGTTCACGCTCACTCTAAACTTCAGCGTGCATTCCAATGCTATCACGCTAAATTGCAAGTGCATTCTGCCCACTTAGAAATGTACGGTTTCGCATGAGTTACGCTTGAGTTGGATTGGGCTGAGCAGCCCGCTGCTCACTCTCCCTTACTTAATGCTCACTACAGGGTATTTCATGCAATCGGTACACTGTTAAACAAAGTGTTCAACCCTTCAACACTTTAAAGTGTTCAAATACCATTTAGACACTTAAAAGTGTTCAACTACCCAGTTGCACACTTTCTTAGCTTGGGCGCACTGTACCGGGGAAGTAAACAACTGGGGAGTTGGACACTGTTCCAGTTTTGCATGTACAAGTGTTTAACCCAGAGTTCAGCAGATGCAAGTGTTTAACTCTCTAATCTTACACTTTTAAGTGTTCAACTCGACAGAAATACACTTGGAAGTGTTCAACAAGGAAAGTGTTGTCCGGCGCAGTTGAACACTTGCAAGTGCATATCTGCCGTGTCGAGCTCTTACAAGTGCAAACCCGTGGAGTTGAGCAGTTACAATTGCATGACTGTTGATTTGAACACTTTCACGTGATAAACATGGAGTTGCACACCTACAAGTGTTGAACGTTGCAAACTTGGATTAACAGTGTGTGTTGAACACTTTCAAGTCTTTAAATGGTGTTTGAACACTTTAAAGTGTTGGAGGGTTGAACACTGAACACTTCGTTTATCAGTGTGTAGACCAAAGGGGAAAAACACTCGGAAATTTTCATGAACCTCGTACTTCAGAAAATTCTGAAAAATGCAGAAAATTTCGGAAAACTTCAGAAAAATTTATAAAGTGTCAGAAAAAAATTCAGGAAAAGAAATAGAATAAATTCAATCAAAAATTTAGTAAAATTCAGAAAAAATTATGATAATTCACAAAATCTGTGCACTAAAATTCAGAGTTGTTTCCACACTCGAGCTGGACACGCGCGTGGCGTCGCTGCCTCGGCGCGCACTTTACCCCATACTGGCGATAAGCTTGACCGGCGCGTGGCTGCCGCAGCAGAACGGGCGCAGTGTGTGTGAGCAGCGTGGTCAGCCCCATCACGACGGGCATTCCACATTCATTGAAAGGCAGAGAGAGAGAGGAAAAAACTCGTTATTATTCGCGCTTGATAAATGGTGCAAGGTATATGAGTGGCACTTAGCGGCTTGGCGGTGGGGGGCATCACCTCGGGCATCACCACACCAATGTTGCGGCTTCTTAAGCAGCCGCAATCGAAAACGACCTGGATGTGAGGTATGAGCATGTGGCTCTAAAAGCGAGCCTAGAAAACATGCCTTATCGTGTTACCGGGTGAGGCTTCCCGCCGCCAATTCATAAACGGTATCGCGGTATCGCACTTGTCATAGAGAGAATCTATAGTAAATCTGCAGAGGTGTGTGTTTTTTATTTATTTATTTCTGATTTTTATTCGTCCACTTTTCTCCTAAAGCGTGCAAAACAAGATTAAGAACAATGTAAAACAAAATTAAGAATACCCACGACCCACGCGCCTTCAATTTCATTCTGTGCGAGTGGAAAATTAAAAATTTGAGACATTCAACACTTGCCGTAGGGAGTAATTCACCGAATAACCGCTCTCCCTTCGCAGGAACTCGAACGTGTCGGGCACCATCCAGACCAACGGCCAGCCCCGCAACCTGCGCCTGTTCCACAAGCTCAGCTGCTACATCATGCAGGACGACCTGCTGCAGCCCCGCATCACGGTACACGAGGCCATGATGGTGGCGGCCGAGCTCAAGCTGGGCTCGGAGATGTCGGCGCGCCAGAAGCGGCTGGCCGTCGACGAGATCCTGGAGACCCTGGGGCTGACGCCGTGCCGCAACACGCGCACGGAGCGGCTGTCGGGCGGGCAGCGGAAGAGGCTCGCCGTCGCCCTCGAGCTCGTCAACAACCCCCCGGTCATCTTCCTGGACGAGCCCACCACGTGAGTACACGGCACGAGCCACCAGGCCACCAGCCACACGACCAACTCCCTACATATTTGTTTTTCCCCACACAATCTACCGTCTGGTTCCGAAGATCGCTCTTGCGCTTCCGTCCTTGTCGCACGCATGGGGCCCTGCCGAAGAGGGGGAGGGGGAGTTACTTTGAAAAATCATTGTAAGCCCCCCTCCCCCCGAAAAAAAACATTTAAAACAATCAAAATATAATAATAAAGAAGAACGATACATAAGAATCCGAAAAATCGGGATCAAAGGAACAAAAAACTGTCAAAAAATGGAAAAATGGCAGAAATATAGGGGAAGAGATCAAAATTTTTCAAAAAGTGACAAAAATTTTACGTAAATATCAAAACCAAAACACCATTGTATACATTTTGTATGGGTGATCCGTCCCTCGGGTGCTGCCATCCCCAACGGGGCACCGCACCGCCAACCGCCATAGGTGCGACAAGGACGGAGAAGGTACGAGAGCGCGGTCTTCGGGATGCAGTCATCTGGGACATGAAGCTCATGCGGCGGGCGTGTGCACAGGGGCCTGGACGTGGTGGCCATGAAGCACCTCGTGGACGTGATGCAGCTGCTGGCGCGCCAGGGCCGCACCGTCGTCTGCACCATCCACCAGCCGTCTGCCTCGCTCTTCCAGCAGTTCGACCACGTCTACGTGCTGAGCGGTGGCAACTGCGTGTACCAGGGCGCCGCCCACCAGCTCGTACCTTTCCTCGACAGCTGCCAGCTCAGCTGCCCCAAGCACTACAACCCGGCGGACTACGGTAAGGAACCGCTGACGCTCCAAATCTGAATTATTTTTTTTAAAGGGGGGTTTTCCCACAGAACAATGGAGACTATTTTTTTGACGCGTTAATACTGGTCAATTTTTTTCCTAATTTCTTTTTTTTTTTGTGGTATGCAGTGCTAGAGTGCTTGACACCCGAAAGCGTCAAGATCATGGCTGCGCAGACGTCCAACGGCAAGCTCTGCAAGACGTCCAGCGAGCCCGCCAAACACGTGTCCAGCTACCGTGAGTAATCGCTCGAGCCCCAGCCACGGCACGCGCTGTCGTCGCCGTTATGCAATAACTCGAATTTGGCGCGGAGGAGAGAAGATAAACGGTCATGTGATCCCTGCTCCTCCAGGCACGGGCGACTCGGCCAACAGCCTGCTGGACGCGGCGCACGCGCAGGCCTCGGCGCTCAGCGAGGCGGAGTTCGCGACGTCCTTCTGGACGCAGCTCTCCGTCCTGGTGCGCCGCAACTTCCTGCAGACGCGCCGCAACAAGATCGGCCTGTTCGTGCAGATGTTCGGCGCCGTGCTCGTCGGCGCCTCGCTCGGCGCCATCTTCTACAACCGGGGCGACGACGTCACGCGCCCCTTCGAGAACTTCAAGTTCTGCATCGGCGTGCTCGTCTTCTACATGTACTGCCCTTTCATGGCGCCCATCCTGCTGTGTGAGTCGTCAAGTCGCGGGGACTCGCTGACTTCTAATTCGAATCGAAAGGCGCGACTTGCTTCATTTGAATGTTGATTAATCTTGAGTGATGGTGTTGTGTTGGTTTCGCAGTTCCGTCCGAACTGGTCATCATGAAGCGCGAGTTCTTCAATCGGTGGTACGGCCTCAAGTCGTACTACATCGCGCTGACAGTTTCCACGCTGCCGTGGCAGGTGAGCGGAGCGGAGCGGGGCTAGGGGCCCAAAGGCAAAGCGGCGCCAAAGCGCTGGCGTCCATATTGACTGTAGCAGACAGTAGAGGCAGCCTTCTTTTTTTATTCCCACTGTGAATTGACTATTTGTTGCCTACTCTCGTGGTAAAGCTGGTCATTACTGTTATCCGGTCCAAAATCGTTATTTTGTCACAGTCCTCATTCCAATCACACTCACACTGGTTTGTTTTTTTTTTTCCCCTGTGCAGTGCATATGCGGCTTCGTGTTCTCCACCATGAGCTACCTGCTCACCGGGCAGCCGCTGGAGTGGAGTCGCTACCTCTGGTTCCTCATCACGGGCCTGACCGTCGGCATGGTGTCCGAGGGCTACGGCCTTGTGCTGGGCTCCCTCTTCAGCGTCACGGTGAGGGCCAATTAGTGCTCTATGACAGTCAAACTGTCTAAAAAAAAGAAAACAATTCTTTTGGGACGAAACAATTTTAAAATTGTTTGTGCACCAATTCAGAAACTTTAGAATGGAGTTTTTCAAAAACTATCAATAATGACAAAACACATATTTTTAAAGGAGAAAAAAATGTCAAGGAATGAGAATTAACTAAATTTCATTTTTTTTTATCACGTTGCTCTTGCGTGCGGTATTTGAAGCTCTCGCTCTCTCCCTCCGACAGAACGGCTCGACCCTGGGGACCTTCTCGCTGGCGCCGATGCTGGTGCTGGCCGTGTACGGCATGGGCTACGGCAAGAATGCCGAGCTGGTCTACGAGTGGCTCATGTCGCTCAGCTACCTGCGCTTCGGGCTGGTGGGCTTCGCCGTGTCGCTGTACGCCGGCGGCCGGGAGCAGATGCACTGCGACGAGGACAAGGTGGTCTACTGCCACTACGCCAACCCCAACATGCTGCTGCGGGACCTGGGCATGGAGGGGCTGACCAACACGATGCAGTTCATCAACCTGCTCGTGTTCCTCGTCGTGTTCCGCCTGATCGCCTACCTCGCGCTCAGGTACCGCCTCACCGTCGAGTTCTCCAGCAGGATACTCAACTACCTCCGGAAGATTCTAGGCCACAAGTAGCGCGAGGGAAGAGAAAAAAAATCGAACATTTCGTGCGTGAAGAACGTCGTGTGCTCACGAAGGTGTGCTTTAAGATTATTGTCTGAGTCGATGGGTGTATTTTTTTAATTTTTTTTTTTCATTTCATTCCAACGTGTGTCTCTCCTTACTGATACTCGATATTTTCTCATAATGTATATAACGAGATGTACCTGACATGCCACTGAACTTTACTGATGTAGTACCCCAAGTGAAGAGTTCTAAAGCTCGGATGCTTGAGAACGGACGCCCATACATCGTGTTCTGGAATATTCTCAGCGTGCAAAGAGCAGGAGGCAAATGCTCAATAGATTTAGTCCTTGTCCTCCGCTCCCTCTCCTTTCATTCCCCAAAACGTAACAACCCCGTCTCCCATTAACTATTTGTGATATTTTGAACTTCGTGAAATAAGTATTTATTACCCTTTCTCATGATCTGTCTGTGCGTTTCCATGAGATTGCCATTTGTGCGTGTTTTTGTTTTGAATGTACTACCACAATGTTAGGCGCTCTTTTACTCATGTATCATAACTAGATGTGTAAGTGTAGGTTAAGTACGTGATACCATCTGTGATTAAGATATAGATGCATGAGAACCTTGCCTCGCGCTGAAGAGAAGTGAGGACCATGCCAATGTTTCACATTTCCACTGTTCCTTTCATGTACATTTTCATGTTCTCATTCTCGCAAGGCAATGACCTCATTTACCAGTGCTATAACACCAGCAAAGGGCTACTCCCCGAACTCTGAGGGATGAGGTCCACTGCAGCTGCACAGAGCCTGGAAGTGACACAGGGTCGTTTAGAAGCAATTTTCTACTTTTTAAAAATACGCAAGACTAGATTGCATACTAGAATAGATTACGTGTAATTTATAAATAAAATGCCGAGCCCTGCGCTCATCAATCACACAATTTCGCAAATTTTAAATATTTTGAGATCCCTTATATCAAATTATCAGACACGGAAATTTCATGTAAAGAAGAAAATGTATATCAGAGAACACGTCAAAGTCTAGCAAGCACGGCGACGACAGAAAGAAAGAAATAGCGCGCGGCTCGTCGCCGTGGAGGTAGGCAACCCAACGTGCTCCCCGCCTCAACTGCGTGCCATGCGCTCGGAGCGGAGCGCGCGGCGGCGCTGGTCAGTCCTGTCCGCACGCCCAACGGCAACTAACTCCCCTGCCCGCTGCCAGCCACGCCCAGGGGGCCACCGCGCCGCGCAACCCCCTCCAATCAGTGTAAGCCCGGCGCTCCAATCATTTTCTCATCACAATAGAAATAGATCCAGTCACATAATTTTACAACAAAAATGTCTTTTCTTTAGGTTAAAATTGCCGAGAGAGAGAGAGAGAGAGAGAGAGAGAGAGAGAGAGAGAGAGAGAGAGAGAGAGAGAGAGAGAGAGAGAGAGAGAGAGAGAGAGAGAGAGAGAGAGAGAAGTTTGTTAAGAGTTTGGTCCAAATTGTCTTCCCAATCACGATACAGCCCTCCAATCAGTGAACGCCCATCATGCAAGGAGCTTGCATCATGTGAAGAGTGAGGTGCCTCTGAGGGGCAGCCGTGTAGGTCGGCAACCCAACGCGCTCCCCGCCTCGGCTGCCTGCCGCACTCTCTCGCTCTCAGGGAGCGCTGCTGGTCGGGTAGGTCAGTCCAGTCCGCGCCGCGCCGCGCGCTCCAGTGGCGTTCACTCCCTCCTCCTCCTCTGCCCAGCACGCCCCACGGGTGCCGCCACGCGCCGCCACGCGCCGCCCCGCCCCAACGCGGTGCGCCTTGCGCGGCCTGGCGCGGCGCTCAGTCGCGGACGGACCGCCGCGGCGCTTGCTGCTGCACACTCCTCCTCCGCCGCCGCCGCCGCACCGCGCCACGCCGCGCCGCGCACGCCCCGCCGCGGGCCCACCACGGCACGCGCCCGCCCGCCCCGCCCCGCCACGCCCCGCCCCGCCCGAGGCGGCGGTGGTGAAAGTGATCCTCTTGCAGTGCGTTAGTGCGTAGCATGTGAGCATGGCGCCCTACTGGTCCTCGGGCCAGGGCGGCCAGGGCGGCCAGGGCCGGCAGGGCCAGGCGGGCGGCGGCCCGGGCCCGCAGCGCCGCGCCTCCACGGCGGGCACCCCGTCCGCGCTCATGGCGGGGCCGCTGGGCCGCAAGACGAGCAGCGCGGGCGAGGCGTACCACCGCATCGTCTCGTCGACGCGCAACCCGCTCTACGGCATGACGACCGTCGGCCACGTCGGCCTGGCCGACAGCGTGGCCGGCTCGGCCTCGGACGACACGTCGGGCGGCTCGTCGTCGGGGGCCTCCGCCTCGCGGCACTACGTCGACCCGTGGGACCTGGAGAACTTCATGTACCTCAAGCGGCACTGGGCGGCCGAGGACGGCGAGCACGAGGCCGAGTCGTCCACGCCCGCGCTCGAGTCGGGCGCGCAGTCCGACTTCTACTACGTGGGGCCGTCGCGCGCGATGGCCGCGGCCAGCAGGGCCTCGCCCTCCCCGACGGGGCTCGACGTGGACCTCGAGCTCGAGCACCTGGACCCGTACCGGAGCGTGTACCGGCCCGACTCGGTGCTGCTCGAGCCGCTGGCGCTCGGCCCGGCCAGCATGGGCGTGCTCAACGCCGTCGAGGAGGAGAGCTTCTTCAACGAGCGCTTCGACCCGGCGCTGCAGGCGCGCCTGGCGGCCCGGGACCGGGACCGGCACCTGCACGCCCAGCACCGCCACGTGCGCCGCAGCCACTCGGCCGCCGCCACCTACCTGCACGACGCGCTGCCCCCCCGTGGCGCCGCCGGCGCCGCCCCCAGCAGCGCGTACGCCGGCCGGCGCAGGAGCGTCGCCTGCGCGCCGCGCTACTACAGGACACCCATCACGGGCGGCGGTGAGTGTTGTCAACAGATTTCCAGAACTGACCTGACCTGAGCTCTTTGTCATAAGAGGCATGTTGAGGCGAAGGCCAAAAACGAGTGCCTCTGATGCCGCCGCGAGACCGAATTCGAATAATCGCTCCTTAACTCCTGGCGCGGGGGTCTCAGACTGCTGGCGGCCCGCGGGCCACATGCGTCTCCGAGGGAGAGAGATGAGCGGAGATGAGGCTGTGGACAATGCGTGGGAGCGAGCGGGAGGTCCGACTCTGTCCGGCCAGCGCGTCGTCTGCTGTCTGAGACACCTGTCCTGGAGCATCGGTCAGTGCCCAACTGCCGACGCGCGGCTCAAGTCAAGCCATGAGTAATTGTAGGAGGCACCTGTGCCGGTGCCGACCGGAGAGCATGCGGGTTGGTGTAGA
Organism: Frankliniella fusca; assembly: GCA_029379305.1. NCBI lineage: Eukaryota > Metazoa > Arthropoda > Insecta > Thysanoptera > Thripidae > Frankliniella > Frankliniella fusca. The sequence goes on along the minus strand of JAHWGI010000318.1, from coordinate 689,325 downwards.
CTAGTGGTGTGAGTGAACGAATATCGCTTGTGCAAATAATAAGTGATTACTGACCCAAATAAATGTGTCATCACTTCACGGAAAACCACGGTTACGAAACCAGCCTACTTCAAAAGTTGACATTTTTTTTTCCTACTACTAATAATAAAATAATAAAATTAAAAAAAAAAAATCGAAGGCGAGTTTTCGTCCAAATCCCAATTGTTGTATAATGTGTCTATAAAAATTGCACACGAACTGGCAATGTCTTACAATTTCGTACATATTAAATGTAACTATTTAAACATACAAATTTATGCAAAAAAAATGGTGCTTAATTATGTAAAATATTGTTCATAAATCTGTTTAATTTCGTGCACGTAATAATGCCGTTATCTATGCACAATATTCTTCGTAATTCGGCGCAATTTTGTTCATAAATATGCACGTTCATATAGTTACATTTCCCATGTATACGAACAAGTACATTGCCAGTTGCCAGTGCACTGCGCGACTGGAGTACCGCGGCGTGGCACTCTTAGAGAACACCCTGCCCTCCCTCCTGCTGCCCCGGCTCAAGAGCAGAGTAAATCAATCATCAGCGAGGTCCGTTCCGATCAGCTGAGGACGCCGCGAGGCTCCGGGAGCCGGCGGGGCGGGGCGGGTCCCTCTGTGTTGACATGACGGCTGCTCCCGCATGGCCGCGAGTACCGCGGTGGTACGGAGAAAGCAGCGCGGGTCCCGCCGCATCACGCAGACCAGCAGCAGCAGCAGCAGCAGCAGCAGCAGCAGCTGGGTCACGGCACGGCATTGCAATGCTGCGGCACCCCGAGCACAACCGCGACCCCTTACCCGACCCGACCCGCACCCGCGGCTCACCCCGAGCGAGGAACCAGTCCGCTATTCCGAAAGATCTGGAAAATGAGCGTCTCCAGGCCGATTCGAACAGGGTCCGACGCCTTTTTGATACCAAAATAGGCTTGATTGACTAGTACTGACTCAAAACCATCCCCAATAATTTTTGGTGGATTCTTTCGACTTATTAATTTGGCTGATATAGCTGCCTGAGCGTGCATGGCTCAGTTCGCGGTCGGGATGCGGGAGCGACTATACTACTTCGGGACTCATGTGGTGTGCGCAGCACCGGTCTTGGAGGAATTATCAGGATGCAATGAAAACAAAAATCAATCGAAGTCAATACAAAAATCACCTGTAAGCTAAGCGGGAAACGTCGGGAATCAGTATTAATTAGTCGAAACAAGCGTTCACTGCCACTGGAAACCGTATAAGGAATTGATAAAAGTGGGGTGGGAGTCATCGGGAGTCAAACATTCTAGGTAATCATGACCACGCATCACACGAGAGAGGTCGCCCCCTCGGCGGAGACTTGCACGCACTTGGGGTACTCGCAGAGGGCCGCGGCGTCCCTCAACTTGAACCCTCTGCCTTTCTTTACTCACTTTTATTTCTTTCACCACTCACTTGCAGTTTCCGTCATTCCCTTATCGGCAGCGCTGTGCTTTCTCTCTCGCCGCCCCTCGAGTGGATTGGGGAGGGCGTTGGGAGGGGGGAGGGGAGGGTTGCTGCTGCTCCTGCTGCAGTGCTCCGTGCTCCGCGCTCTGCCCTGCGCACCGAACGTATCGCCTTACATAATACGCGCCGGGCCAACCGACGGATTGCGCGGCTCCGGGCATTTGCATCGCGCTCATTAAATCACACACTTGGCTCTGCTCAGCTGTGCGCCGCGCCGCCCTGCCCGCCCGGGTGTCTCCACTACTACTATACAACCCCTTTCGCTTCCTCGCTTCCTCTCCCTCTCCCACTTTACGATGTCATCTCGTTGAGGCCAGTCTGACGAGTGCGGAGTGCGGAGCGGCGCGCCGTCTGGCCTGGCTGGCTAGTCTCCGCTCAGGTTAGGTTTCCACTCACCGGATTCTCCTCGTCCTTCCTTGTCCTTGCTGGACGCGCCGCGCAGCTGCTGCAGCTTCTGAGCAAAAGAGAGACATTTTTAAAAAAATCACTAGAGCCATGAAAATTCATACTGCGTTGTTTCTCCACACTCTTCACCACAACGGCTGGCTTAAAATAATTCATTTCTTTCTTGCAAATTATCCTGGGCTGTCGCGCCAAGAAAGTCACAGAGCGGAAATTTTCCCCTTTTATCTTTTTCTTATAGTATTTGGTCCTGTGAATGAATGGACAACGATTATTAAGGCTGTCGGGACCCGCTGGGCGTGGCGGGACGTGGTGGGGCGTGGTGGGGTGGGGTGGGGTGGGGCGTGGCGTGGCGGGGCGTGGTGGGCGCCCATCGGCGACGATGATTCTCTCTCTCCGTCCGAACCGGAAGTGAAGGTGAAGGTACAGCGCTATGGCTGGCGGCGCCCAGTTCGTTTAGTTGTTGCTCCTGCTCCGCTCCGAGTGTGCCAGGCGGCAGGTGAGCGGCGCCAAGGAAAATGTGCGGTGTGCCCCGCGGTGGAAAGAAATATAACGATAGTGTACGCACAGTTCTGTCAAACTTTTGAAAAAAATCATGAGGAAGCTCATCTAAGTATATAAGTTCAATTAACTTTTCAGGGTTGTTACAGAGTCGGGAATTTTTATTTCCCTGACTTTTCCATGACTTTTCCACGACTGAATTCGAGGTTTTCCATGACCTTCCCCCAGACATATATAGGACTAGGTTTTTAAAAAGAAAACGATGTAAAGCACTTGCACATAAAATAAAAGAGCAAAACCGAGGGGGTGCTGTCTCAAGTAGCAGTTGTTCAATGATTTACATTAAAAAAAAATCAAACGGTTTTTTTAATTTTGGATTGATTTTTTTGATTTCAAAATGACTTTTTCATTTTTCTGTTGATTTTTGATCTTTTTTCTGATCTTTCGATCTTTCGATATTTTTCTTGATTGTTCGGGATGACCTCAGAAAATACACGCACATCTGATCCAAATTATTCTCTCAATTACATGATTCAATAGGATTTTTAGTAAATTACGGTGAATTATTTCGATTTATTCCAAATTATTGGAAATTAACTTGCAATAATGCAAAATAATCACAATTATTTCAAATAATTTTTAAAACTTTTCAGAAACAAATTTTGCTCTGCAATTGAAAGGGTGGCGTGAAAACATTGAAAATTTTTGCGGCAGTAAACCTCCCGAAGGAGGTTGCGGTTCCCGCCAGGCACAGGGCTTTTACCCCCTGTGGCAGCCAACTGCTTCGGTGTTCCATGGGAACCGGCGCTTTGCTGACTGCGATCCTATCGCGCAATTCGACAGATTTGATCCCCGTACCACCATTGGCCTACCCCTAGAGGTACGAGCGGTGTCAAGGGCGTTAGACTTCCTGAACCCAGTTTCAGAGGCCTTACCTCAGAGGGGTACGCGGGATTCGAACCCACAACCCCGAGTGCCGACACGTAGCCAGAACAGGAAGCGACCCAACGCCCAGAGCCACCGAGCCAACGGAGGTGAGACGTGTTTAATTTCTACTTGACCTGCCCTGGAGCAGCTGCTAAATGAAATGCCAAGCGCGAAAAACACTTTCCCGAGTGGGAGTCGAACTTGGGACCTCTCGGTTCAGTGTTGCGCGCTCTACCAACTGAGCCACGACGTTTCGATGATTGCCTAGTGCGACGGGTTCGCGTCGTATTTGCCCTATCCCCCAGCCTCCAGCCAGGAGGATTTCTGAGAAAACCTGTGATTTTTTTATTTTTTATCTTTTTTGATTGTGATTTTGATTTTTTTATTTTTTTCGTGATTTTTTTTTGGCCTTGTTCAATGATTTTAGAAGACAGCACCCCCTCGAGCAAAACCTTTGTTACGGCGCGGCAGGCAGAGAACACGGGAGATACTGCAATTTAACAAACTTCCATGACTCGGCGCTTGATTTCCCTGACTTTTTCATGACTTCCATGACTCGAATTTTTTTCCATGACTTTTCCATGACTTCCAGGTTTTCCATGACCTGTAACAACCCTGCTTTTGAAGTATAACAAAAGTACACATAATGTCTACGACGTCGAAGTTAAGTGAGTAAAGTTAACTTGAACGGCAAAAACGAGCCCTGGGTTTCCCAGGGAAATTTGCAGTCCGAGGGGGTATATTTTTTCCCAGGGGATGTTCTGGGTTTTCCAGGTAAAACTCCTGGGAAAAAACTACTTTTTTCCAGGACATTCACAGGGGTTCCAGCTCTCCTGAGAATCCCGTGGGACTCGTTTCTACCGTGTGACCGATTGACCATTGCAAAAACATACAAGAAAATCTAAACTGAACTTTTTCCACCCGGGACCTCCACTACGCACACGCCGGAAAAGCGCATTGATTTTTTAGAAGGCCGGTCCGGAAGCCTGTCACCACCGATAAAGTGTTCAAATAATGGAAAAATTGTCATCCGAGCGCAAGTTTCTTACGAGTATGTAGTATATGTAAGTCGCTTCTCGGCCCGTCCCATGATTGGCACAGGCGTGGCGGCGGAGACAGAGGCAGGGCAGGGAGCCAGAGGGCTGTATATATTGCTCAGCCTATACGCGGGCGGGGTGGGGTGGGGCGGGGCGGGGTGGGGCGGGGTGGGGCGGGGCGGGGCGGCGGGTGCGGGACACTCGGATACAAGCGCGCCGTGAGGCAAAGGATAGGGAACTCGAGACTCGCGAGACGCGGGAGAGGGTGAGGCGGGGCGGGGCGGTGGGCGGGGTGGCTTGGCGAGCAAGTTGTAATAGTATGCAGCTCGGTGTGCGGCTCGCGCTATGGGTGGGGTGGGGCGGGGTGGGGTGGAACACCACACTATGAGCGGTCGGTGCCCTGCCCTGCCGCGCCCGGCCCGGCCCGGCCCGGCGCTCCCTCCCGCGCACAGCAATAAAGAGGTGCGGTGCCGCAACACGCCGTAGTGCACTGGCGGGGCGGGGCGGGGTGGGGCGGGGTGGGGTGGGGCGGGGTGTGGCGACGCCCGCCTGGAGCGGAATAGCGATGCTGGAGAAAGGGGTGGGTCCCGCCACAGCGCTGCTCGCCGAGTCGACCACTGTCGCCTCCGCACTGCAATGTCACTTATTTAACTTTCAAATAAAAATCGAGAAAAAAGAAACGAATCTCGTTTTTACGATGACGCACAACTGCACGGCATTACTCGGCGCGCGAGTCACCAAAGGGTAATCCGACACGGGCCGCGCTGCTGCTGTGTCTGAGCTGTATTACGCGTGTCCACGTCGGGCACCCTACCCGCCTGGTCACCCCGGCGCCCCGCCCCGCCCCGCCCCGCCCCGCCTCACCCCGCCCCGCCCCGTCCTGCCCTTTCCGGTCTAGGTGCCCGGCCGGGCCGGCAGCGCGGGTCCCTTTCCCTTTCTATCACTGAAGCGGCTCGGCGGTGCCGCGCATCGCGGAGCTGTTGTGATCGTTGTTGAGCTGCTTGAGCGATGCAGGCAGCGCAGGGCAGGGCGGGGCAGGGCAGGGCAGGGCAGGGCAGGGCAGGACAGGGCAGGGCAGGGCAGGGCAGGCGAGCTGCTCGGGATCTGTAATGTGCGAGCGATGCTCGGAGCGATGCCCCCGCCCCGCCCCGCGCCGAACTGGTGCAGGTTTCTCTCCATACTCGGGGGGACATGGCACAGAGCAAGCCCCGCAGCGGGGCGGGGCGGGGCGGGGCGGGGCGGGGCGGGGCGGGGCGGGGCGGGGCGGGGCGGGGCGGGGCGCCACAGCTGAGCGCAGCAATGCCAGAGCAGAGCCCCGCGGCCCACGCCCGCAACTCATACACGAATACCTCTCAGCTTATTTATTATTCACCATTTTAAACTTACGCGCGCTGAGTGTATGGCCCGGGCCGAGCCCGTGGGTAGTGTTGGTCTGCTGCAAAACAGCCGCAACAATAATGCCAGTATGAGTAATGTTTCATACCGCTCACATATAGAAAACGGCCTACCGAAATAAAGTTTTTGAACAAATAATCATTTTTATAAAGAAATTAAAATGGATCTTATAAGATCGTATACTAATTAGAGCCGCCGCACGCAGGCCGCTTTCACCGCCCTGACGTCGCGCCGGGCTAGGGTATGTGCAGCAAAGAAATAATAATAATAATGATGATGATGATGATGAAAACAATGTAATCTAGAAGGCCAAAGGTGATGCCCCCGCTCACAATGCTCACTCACTTCCGGAAACAGGGGTGGATGGCCCGTGGTGTTCTCAGGATGTTGACTCACGCACGCATTGATTGGCTCGGCGATGTCCAGGGAGAGGGGCGGGGCGAGGCGCGGTGGGGCGGGGTGGGGTGGGGTGGGGTGGGGTGGGGTGGGGTGGGGTGGGGTGGGGTGGGGCTGCGCGAGGCGATGTTAACCGCCCGCTTTGTGCCACAATTACAAGGGAAAAATGTTGAGCAAGCCGCAGGCAGCGCGCAGCAGCAGCAGCAGCAGCAGCAGCAGCAGCAGCAGCAGCAGCAGCAACAGCAGCAGCAGTAGCAGCAGCAGCAGCAGCAGCAGTTCGAGGCGCCGGCGCCGCCCCGCGGACCGACGCGACGGCCTTCGCGGCTCGCCGGACGAAACGAAGTTTTCTTCTCAGGAATGAGAAACGGGGCGGCGGGGGCGGCGGGGGCGGCGGGGCCGGCGGGGGCGGCGGGGGCGGCGGGGGCGACAGGTAGTGAAGCGGCGGCACAGAGGTGCGCCCTGCCCTGCCGCTGCTGATCGCCTGCTGCACGCGGATGTTACACACATTCCACGCGCAATGAAGGCGGCGGCGGTGGTCGCTTTCACATATAAATGAAGAATGAAGTAGGGCACGCGCGGCGCGGGGGGCGCATTTAAGGACTGCGGCGAGCAGAAACAGAAAAAAATATAATGTATTCCTGCTGCTGACTCTGCTGACTATGCTCTGCTCTTTGTGTAAAGGCTTTGACCTTTTTGAATGCGACACGCGGCGGCGCGGCGGGCAGTGTGGCGGCCCCCCGGGCCTGCTCGGGGCGGGGCGGGGCGGGGCGGGGCGGGGCGGGGCGGGGCGGGCGCTTACGGGTGCGCCTCGCGCAACGTGCAGGGCGTGGCGTGGCGTGGCGGCGGGAGACACATTCCCCGCGACACGTGTCTGTGCGTGAGGCTATGTGTCTGCTGCTTGAGCAGTCGCGTCCAGGCCTATACACCCGGGACCCGCCCGGCCCCGCCAGCGCCCCGAGCGCTGTGTTCTGGCCATTGCGCGAGGTGCGACGTGCTTGGCACGCCTCCCTTGGAACGCCCCCGCCCCGCCCCGCCCCACCCCGCCACGCCCTACCCCATCCCCACCCCGCCGCGCCGCACCCGACAGCAGCAACACCGTCGGCTGACGTTGACTTGATTGAACTGAACGCATTGCGCGAGGAAAAGCAATTGAGCCTGTTTTCTCCCCTCCAGCTTCCAGGTCTACTCCAGGCCTCCTCCAGGCCGCTCTCCAGCCGTTCCAGAGTATTGGGAGAGAACGCTGCTGCTGCCGTTTACAAGCCGCACTCTTTAATGGGTTTGGACAGACGGTGCGCGCGGCGTTATCTCCGCAGCGGAGAGTTATTCGAGAGAACCCGTGCTCTCTCAATACCCCGCAGAAGACATAAAATTGAGCTCGGTATGACCACAATGTGGCCACCATAGGCGGTGAAACCGCCCCGCGCACTGAATGCATACAAAATATGATTCAAAACAGTGAACAACGAAATTCATCGTTGGCACCTGGCACACAGCAGCGCGCGCTCGCGGGTAGCGCGGAGGTATCGTGGTCTTATAGCGGCGCTGCCGACTGATTCCGAAGATCGCTCTCGCGCCTCTGTCCTTGTCGCACTCATGTGGCCCTGCCATCCCAAAGATGGGTCAAAGCAATAGGGGCGACAAGGACGGAGGTGCGCGAGAGCGATCCTCGGAATCAGACGGCTGGGCAGGGAAGTGGAAAAAGATGTAAAGAAAGGGGAGAGGGGGGGGGGCAGGCCGGGCGCGTGGCTGAGACTGCTGCTCTGCGGGCGCCGCGTCGCGACTCGTCCTCCGAAACAGGTGCTCTAGGGACGGGGCGGGGCGGGGCGGGGCGGGGCGGGGCGGGGCGGGGCGGGGCGGGGTGGCCCTGGTCTGGCCCCCCCTCCCACCACCACCACTCCTCATCCTCTCTTTTCTCCATGACACCCCTGCTCGCCCTGGCCGCAAGAGAAAACCCGCGCGGAGAATGTAGGTCTCTTCTTAGCCCCGCGCGGTCGTCGGAGTGGCGCCGGGCTCCTGCGGGGCGGGGCGGGGCGGGGCGGGGCGCGGCGGAGCGCGGCGGGGCGGGGCGCGCAGCAGCTGAGGGGGACGATGGGCGTAACACTGCGCGACCTTGCCGATATGGACGAGGAGGAGGAGGAGAAGGAGGATGTCCCTGGCGGACGTGTGCTGCCTATGAATGGGTGGTGAGAGTACGCGAGTGACCCGCGGAGGATCTCGGAGAGACAGGTGCCCGCTGAGTGGTGGAGGTCACCGCGCGGGGCCAAAACACACACACACACACACACACACACACACACACACGTGTAGATGCGCCGCACCGATATCATATCATCCTATAATTTTCGGCGCGCGCGGTATGAAAAGGAGGGGGGGAGACCGTCGTCCGTAAACGTGTGTTCTGAGACGAGCGTGACCCTCGCGAGGTGCGGCGGCGCCCGCTCTGCGCTCCGCCCTCAAGGCCCTCCCGCGTGTCCTCTCCCGGAGCGGGACGCCCCGCCCCGCCTCGCCCCGCCACGCCCCGCCGCGCCCCGCCCCGCCCGCCGCACCACTGCTCCGCACGCGTGCGGATGCTGCTGGTCGGGCGGGGCTGAGCGCCGCGCTGGCCGCGCCGTACAGAGGATGTGGGCGGGCCTGGCGGGCCGTGCTGCAACACGTTGCATGCACTGTGTCGACACCTCAGCGCACGCACTCACACACACACACACACACACACACACGACGAGGACGCGCCACCGCCACCCTGACCCGCACTGCCCGCGGGATCACCAGCTGAGCTATAACTTATTTATAATAATATTACAATGATCAATCATACAACAAACGGATTTTCACCGGCTATACATACGCCTAGGTTACTAAAGATTTTTTTATATAGCTATTAAGTACAAAAAATGAGTAACCTCCCGTAGGAGGCTTGTATATAGTCGACAAAAAAAGTTTTTTTACTTTCTGTTTAAATGATATTAAAGGGGAATCAGAATGTTTCTATTCTACGTGTGGTTTTGATTTTTTGTTTTGATTTTTCAAGAGAATAATGATGATTTCTCACTTTTCGATAAATTTTGATTTATTTTTTAAAACTTATCCTATCTGACATTTTTCATTTGTTTTCAGCTTTTTTTGTTTTTGTTCACCAGTTCTACATTTTTCGGATTTTTCTGCAACTTTCTTTTCCATGTATTTGATTCTTACAATTATCATTGATATTTTTCAAACGATTTTTTTTAGAGGCCGTACAGTGATTTTTCGAAGTGATTCCCCTCTCGGCGGCGTGGAGCACTGAGAGTCTTGTCCGCACGCCGCGCACGCCGTTGATGGCCGGTTGCAGTGCAGTGCACGGCGGAGATCTCTCCGCTCTCACGCTCAGGACGGCCGAGGCCTCGGCTGAGGCCAGGCAGGCCAGGAGAGTCAGGAGGCCGCGCGCTTGTAATCGCCTACGTCTGACTGGCGCACCGCAGCACACCGCACCGCCCCATTGCCCGCGCCAGGATCCTAGCCGGCTCACTACCACTCCTTTTCGAGCCCGTTATGAGCCTTTGTGTGTGCTGCGGGGGGGTTGCATCACTGTCAGTGAGCTCGGGGGTGGTGCTGACCCTGCCACCCTCGCGGGAGCTGTACGATGGGGGTAATCACTTCGAACAGTCATTGTGCAGCCCCCCAAAAGTTAATTAAAATATTTAGAAAAAAATCAGAAAGAAAGAATTCAAAGGAGGAGGAGGAGGAGGAGGAGGAGGAGGAGGAGGAGGAGGAGGAGGAGGAGGAGGAGGAGGAGGAGGAGGAGGAGGAGGAGGAGGAGGGGGAGGGGGGAAGGAGGAGGAGGAGGAAGAGGAGAAGGAGAAGAACTAGATGAAGAAGACGAAGAAAGGAAGAAAGATACAGAAAAATCCCCAAAATCGAGAAATAATGGAAAAAGATAAAAATTTCACAAAAACAAAGAAACACAGATTTTTTTTTTGGGGGGGGGGGAATACAAAAAAACATCAAAACCCCCCAAAAAATAAAAAATCATTGAACTCATTTTGTTTGAGTAATCCCCTTAGGGTCGCATGCTAATGATGACCTATACAGAAGCGCGACAGCGCGCGCGCAAGGTCCCGGAGTACAACGATCTGGAAAAAAAGAAAATTAACGCAAAGGATACACTACCGCACAAAGGAGGCAGGCGGTGAGTTCCGCAGCGCCCTCGGCAGCGCCACGCCTCAGGTGTTACATTTTCAGTCAATGAGCTACCCCGCTCCACCTTGTCTCCGCCCCGCCCCACCCACGGGGTCGCGCGGGCCTTATTGGACCCATTTCGTGCCGTGCCGTGGCGGGTCGTGGCGGGGCGTGGCGGGTCGTGGCGGGGCGTGGCGGGGCGTGGCGGGGCGTGGCGGGGCGTGGCGGGGCGTGGCGGGGCGTGGCGGGGCGTGGCGGGGCGTGGCGGGGCGCGGCGAGGCGTCACCGCTGCCACCGCCGCGTCGCTCTCTTCTCCTCTCGAAACACGACGCACTTTTGCGGTGCAGCGGCGTGGCGCAGAGCTGCGCAGCGCGCTCTAATGAGGCGGATGCCAAGGAGGAGGAAGGAAGGATGGGCCGTGTCAAAGAGAAAGACAGAGAGAGAGAGAGAGAGGGAGAGAGAGAGGGAGAGAGAGAGGACCTCCACCACCGTCACAGACTAGGGCTTCCGGGAGGCGCAGTGCCAATAACCCACCCCTTCACCCACGACCTGCTCAGCAGTAAGCACGTCCTCAAATGGGGGGAAAAAACTGAAACCGGTCTAAAGTTTGTTTTTTTCTCTCTTTTTTTTTTACTGATTGAAATAGTCTCTTGGATAACGGGATATTTCCATTTTTATATGGACAATGGCTGAAGAAGAAAAAAATCAGGCCCTACCGAACCGTTGGCGTGGGCATTATCCGCGGAGGCGCCTTGTTGGCAGTGGTCGATTATGTACATCCGCACGTCGCGTGCCCGTTTTTATTATAAATTTCGTTATATTCTTTTTTTTTTTACGGATATGGCCGGGCGAATGTCTTTCTCCGAGCGACTGGGGACGTGACGACTACGTGTGGGACGGGCCGGACAGGCCCAGGACGTCCAGGACCAGCTCCATGGGTCTAGCCGGCGCGGCACGGCGCGACGGGGCTGGCAGCGGCTCCCATACCTTCACCGGACAGCAGATCCGGTCGATCGCGCTGCCGATATCTTATTGCCGATATTATTATATATAGAGAGCTCGGCGATCGCGAACGCGAAACAAGTATAGAGTGGGGTTTCCTGATCCTCGCGCTGCTGCGCCGCTTTCCGCTGCGGGGGCCGCTTATTCGCGACACCTTCCGCGGAGGGCGGGGCGGGGCGGGGCGGGGCGGGGGGGGGCGGGGCGGGGCGGGGCGGCCATGGGAGAAAGTGAAACAGGTTTCGTTAAGTACAGAAGTGGCGCTGCGACACAGCCACGCCCGGCCCGGCCCCGCCCCGCCCGGCCCCGCCCCGCCCCGCCCCGCCCCGCCCCGCCCCGCCCCGCCCCGCCCCGCCCCGCCCCGCCCCGCCACGCCCCGGCACACCACGCACCCCGCCGCGGGCCGGCAGGTGGCCACGGCGAGAGGAGGATGATGCAGGACGGAGATTAACGCTCCACGACGGCGGCGGACCGGAGGAAAAATACACACCGCGCGTTCCCAAAATACTGCCGAGCGGCCAACGCGACGACCCGCACTAGACCAGCAACGTCGCCAAACTACCATCAAAACCTCCGAACCGTCGCTAAACGAAGCTCAATATGTTCAGCCGCAAACGAGGCTGCTCCTCGCCCAGGCCGCCAGGCCGCCAGGCCGCCCCGCCACGGTCCGCGTCAAGTAGGCCGATAACGTTTCCCGCAGAGGTGTACTAGTGGTAGTAGGAGATGAGAAAATTGTCGGCGGTTATCAATCCGGAGTCACGGTGCGGCGGTGCGCGCCGCAGACCAGCGCCGTCGTATTCCGAAGAGCGCTTTCCTCGCCCCGTCTCTCTCTCTCTCGCACTCATGGGCTTCGCCGTGTAGGTGCGAGAGAGACGGTCGAGAGCGAGGAGAGCGCTCCTTCGGAGTAAGTCGACAGACGGCCCACCGCACCCGTGCCGGCCCAGGCCCACCCGGACACCCGCGGGCCCCGCAGTCAGCTGTCGTCGGCACGGCACGCTTGAGCTGCTGCCGGTAACGGTAACGGTACGTGACGCGCTGGTGTGACTGTACTGTGTGAGGCCGCCCGCCCAGCGGTGGGGTGGTGGCGTACTGCGGCGACCTCGTCGTCGCGTGTGCCGGCCACCTCGTCGTCACGTGTGACGGCCACCCCGTCGTCACGTGTGACGGCCACCCCGTCGTCGCGAGTGACGGCCATCCCGTCGTCACGTGCGATGACAGGGTTGTTACAGAGTCGGGAATTTTTATTTCCCTGACTTTTCCATGACTTTTCCATGACTGAATTCGAGGTTTTCCATGACCTTCCCCCAGACATATCTAGGACTAGGTTTTTAAAAAGAAAACGATGTAAAGCAATACTTGCACTTGCACATAAAATAAAAGAGCAAAACCGAGGGGGTGCTGTCTCAAGTAGCAGTTGTTCAATGATTTACATTAAAAAAATCAAACGGTTTTTTTTATTTTGGATTGATTTTTTTGATTTCAAAATGACTTTTTAATTTTTCTGTTGATTTTTGATCTTTTTTCTGATCTTTCGATCTTTCGATATTTTTCTTGATTGTTCGGGATGACCTCAGAAAATACACGCACATCTGATCCAAATTATTCTCTCAATTACATGATTCAATAGGATTTTTAGTAAATTACGGTGAATTATTTCGATTTATTCCAAATTATTGGAAATTAACTTGCAATAATGCAAAATAATCACAATTATTTCAAATAATTTTTAAAACTTTTCAGAAACAAATTTTGCTCTGCAATTGAAAGGGTGGCGTGAAAACATAGAAAATTTTTGCGGCAGTAAACCTCCCGAAGGAGGTTGCGGTTCCCGCCAGGCACAGGGCTTTTACCCCCTGTGGCAGCCAACTGCTTCGGTGTTCCATGGGAACCGGCGCTTTGCTGACTGCGATCCTATCGCGCAATTCGACAGATTTGATCCCCGTACCACCATTGGCCTACCCCTAGAGGTACGAGCGGTGTCAAGGGCGTTAGACTTCCTGAACCCAGTTTCAGAGGCCTTACCTCAGAGGGGTACGCGGGATTCGAACCCACAACCCCGAGTGCCGACACGTAGCCAGAACAGGGCGCGACCCAACGCCCAGAGCCACCGAGCCAACGGAGGTGAGACGTGTTTAATTTCTACTTGACCTGCCCTGGAGCAGCTGCCAAATGAAATGCCAAGCGCGAAAAACACTCTACCGAGTGGGAGTCGAACTTGGGACCTTTCGGTTCAGTGTTGCGCGCTCTACCAACTGAGCCACGACGTTTCGATGATTGCCTAGTGCGACGGGTTCGCGTCGTATTTGCCCTATCCCCCAGCCTCCAGCCAGGAGGATTTCTGAGAAAACCTGTGATTTTTTTATTTTTTATCTTTTTTGATTGTGATTTTGATTTTTTTTATTTTTTTCGTGATTTTTTTTTGGCCTTGTTCAATGATTTTAGAAGACAGCACCCCCTCGAGCAAAACCTTTGTTACGGCGCGGCAGGCAGAGAACACGGGAGATACTGCAATTTAACAAACTTCCATGACTCGGCGCTTGATTTCCCTGACTTTTTCATGACTTCCATCACTCGAATTTTTTTCCATGACTTTTCCATGACTTCCAGGTTTTCCATGACCTGTAACAACCCTGGATGACCACCCCGTCGTCACGTGAGGCGCGCCGACCTCCTCCCTCCTCGTCACCCCGGGCGCCAGCGGCGGCGCCACGCTGCTTTGATTGGCCCCGGGGCGGCGGGCGGCAGCTGATTGGCTTAAGGCTGCTGTGTACCGTGTCGTCTGCTCGCGCGGCCGCGGGGGTTTCTAATGAGCGCAGCGCGGCGCAGCGGGGCGCAGCGGGGCGCAGCGGGGCGGGGGATCAGCTGGACTGGAAAATTAGGTGGGGCGGGAGTAGCGCTGCTGTGCGCCGGCGTCCGGGCGGGTCGCAACCGGGACGGCAAGGTTCGGCCGGTTCGGCCTTGGGCAAAGGGGTCGTCAACTTATTTTTCCCCGTGTACGGAGGAATATTCATATTACTGCACTGTTAAAAATACTCGTAAATTTACGACATATTTTAGAACAAAAATGTCGTTTTTAAACAACACTTTCAAATTACGACTTGTGTCGTTCGTAAACGACGAAGTGATCGCTAATTTTTATAGCGAAACAGTTCGTTTTCAAACGAAAAAAGTCGTAAATTTACGACTTTGATCCGAAATGTACGATTGATCGCAAATTCCTTGCGCAGGATGTCACACAGATACCACTTCATTCGTAAATTTACAACTTCGGTCGTAAATGTGCGACTTCGGTCGTAATTGAACGATTTTGATCGTACAATTACGACACAAATCGTAAGTAAACGACTAAAATCGTCACAGTTTACGAACTTGTTAGGCCTTCAATGCAAGAAAAGTTTACGACAATGTCGTAGAGGAATGATTTTTTAGTCGTTAGGTAACGACCAAATCGTTCCAAAACGACTGCAGTCGCTATAAAAATTAGCGACTTATTTGTCGTTAATTTACGACAAAATATCTAACAGTGTGGTAATATTGGAAATTTTGAAGCAAATTGCATGTATTTTCAGAGTAAATCAAGAAAGGTGTGTAATATTCATGTCATCACTGTTTCAAAAAAAATTGTAAATTTACAAGACAATATGTCTGTAATTCTGTTCTGTACAGAAAATGTGTTGCAAACTTACTCAATATTACAGGTAATCTGTTGTAAAATTACAAGTTACCTATAATTTATGTAATATTTATGTAATATCTAAGGAATTGTCATCTTGTGTACGGAGGAATATCCAAGTTGACGACCCCTTGGCCTCGGGCCGCCTGCGGGCGGCAGGGTAGGCCACCCCGCGAGACACGTAAGTACGGCGGGGTGGCCCATGTGCACAGGGGTTTGTCAGGCGCCTGCGGGCGGAAGGATATAGGCCATCCTGTGAGGTATGTTCGCATGGTGGGGTGGGGTTGCCCATGCTCATTGTTTTTAAAGTCAAGTAAACTTGCGGGGAAAAAAATGCAGTCTTTTAGGGAATGTCGTGAACATTGCCTGTCTACGCCGCTGTCTACAACACGACGTTTCAGTAAAGTCCCCGAGAAATTGTGAATAACCGTACACTGGTAAAACAAATGTGCAGCTTTGCACACTTAAGTGTGCTTTTTACTACTTTGCACATTGGTGTCGAGTTTTACTAGGCATTACAATCATGTCTAAACTTCAAACGTCTCGCAAGTGTCGAAAGTTTGCACTCTTGGACACATGCATTAGCTATTGGGAAGCTATAACGGACGTCGAGTAACTGCACACTGAATGGTGTGCAGTTTAATGAACGTTTCGGAAGTGTCGAAACATTGCACACCAAATGACGTTTAGTTAAGCTCGACACCTTGAAGTGCGTGCAATGTTTGCACATTTGAAACTAAAAACCATTGACGTATTAAAACTAAACATTTGTTTTACCAGTGTAACGAAGCAAAAAAATAATTCGCAGTTTTGAAGTTTGTCACAAAACTGCTTGTTGAAATTTGTAACTTTACAAGTCCCTGTCGTAATCCAGGCCTTATCATTATTTCAGAAATTGCAATTTCGTCATGACGAACATTTTTTTCTGTGTATCGGATGAGAAGGCCCGCCGCTCTGCGCCGAGGTTCTATTTTCTACCGCGTCGCCTTTCACCACATCGGGATTATCCCTTCTGAACGCCGCGCGCCCTGCCGAAGGAATAAGGCCGTGTGGCAGGTCCCGACCAAACACAACACTGCTAGTAAAAATAACATATATAATCGCCCCGGAAACGTTAATAAATCGAATAGCCTCTTCATTTTAAAAAAAATCTGCATTCGGTAAAATGACACCCTTCCGTATGTTTATTTTGTTCCCTCACCTGCCGTTCCAGCGTTTCTTTCTGCCTCACAGTGTAGCCTGTCTGTCCCGACCTAGAGAGACTCAGAGGGAGAGAGGCGTCAACTCGCCGCGCGGCGAGAAGCGCCGTGGTTGGATAGTCCCAGCGTGAGCTACCGGTCGCTGATTGGCCGGCTGGAGTGACGTCACGCAGTGGACGTGCAGAAATCAGACAGGATCGCATCTAGCCGGCCGGGCCTCGAGCACGACCCGAACCGACCCTCGGCGGATCCGGTGGCAGGGGATTACCGAGGGGATTAGGCGGCTTAGCGGAGGGGTGCTGCCTGTTCCGATTGCATAGTGTTCCGTTCTATCTTTTTAGGATATTATTTCAGAATCGTATTCGGCTTAAAATAGTAATTCGATTGAGTCCAAACGGCATGTTCATACTCCAATTTTTAGTCTGAACGTGCCAGCGTGCAATAATTGAACGTTCGGACACGTTCAGACCAAAACTTGGAGTATGAACATGCCGTTTGGACTCAATCGAACTACATTTTTAAGCCGAATACGATTCTGAAATAATATCATAAAAGTATTGAACGGAACACTTTTCGAACGGAACAGGCAGCCACCCCTCCGCTAACACGCCTAATCTCCTCGGTAATCCCCTGTCACTGGGCGCGACGAGGGTCGGCCGAGGTCGCCTGGCCGGTCTGTCCGAGAGTGTGTGAAGCGGCAGGCTGCGACTCGCTACCCGCACCTTCTCAGAAAGCGCTTATCCCACGTGAGTGCGTCGGCCAATCAGAGCCTTGCCCAGAGCTCACGCTGGGACTGTCCAACCACGGCGCTTCTCGCCGCGCGGCGAGTTGACGCCTCTCTCCCTCTGAGTCTCTCTATCCCGACCCGACGCGGGCCGGTCCACCACACCTAGACGTGCAGGCAGACGCGCCTTCCGCGCGCAGTTATTTTGCGGTGGGCCTGGCCGCGAATCTTTTTTTCCCCCAGAGCTTTTTCCATTCTCTCTCCTTTTTTATCTGGACACTATCCTGTTATCTCTCTCTCTCTCTCTCTTGCGCGTATAGCTGCGCGTTTGTCCTTTTCGGATTGACAGCAGCAGCAGACACCTAAGGCCCTATAGGGCCTCTAGGGCTTTTCCAGACGCCTCGCAAGACAAGGCTTGGTGGTGGTGCGGGCGGGGCCAGCAAGGGCCGCCGGGGTGCCAAAGGCTCGAGGCGGGGCGGGGCGGGGCGTGGTGGGGTGGGGCCCGGGGCGAGCGCACCCACAAACTACTCCTCCTGCTGCCAGCGCGGCATCATTTTATTTCCCAACATCTTGACGCGCCAGTTTTAAAGGAAAAGGTCTCCGCGAGGCGGCGGCGAGGGACGCAAACCTTATCGTCGAGAGGCGAGGCTGGCGAGGCGCACCCCGCCGCTGGGAGAGCAGGGGAGTCCCCCGGGCCCCGGGCGTGCCTGCCGTCTCATTCCGAGGATCGCTCTCGTACCGCCTTCCTTGTCGCACCCATGGCGGTGCGCTATGTTGGGGGCCGGTTGGACCCCATGAGAGCGACAAGGACGGAGGCGCGAGAGCGATCTCCGGAATCAGACGGAGGGCTGAGCGCAGTGATAATGGCCGCGAGGCACGACAGGACTAGGACCGCCTCCCCGAGCGCAGAGCGCGACAAATAGTGTTGAACGTCCCAGAAGTGAAGCGGTCATTACTTATTTTACTATTGTTACGGAAAGGTGTGCGCCGAGCAGGGGCCGAGGGGGAAACAACTCTGAATTTAGGTGTCTAGATTTTATTACTTTTTCTGAATGTTTGAAAATTGTTGTGAATTCTTGTGCATTTTTTCATTTTTTTTTTTCACGAATGTTTCCTATTTTTGGGTGGATTTTTGTGAATTTTCCCCATTTTTTTGTGAATTTTTACGAGGTGTACACCGGAAAAACAAAGGTGCTATATAGCACCCTTTTTGGGGTGCTATTGAATTTTTTATGGATGTTACTGCACTGATGCCTTTGTAAAGGAACGATTAGGGCCAAAAATAGCACCTTTGGGAGGCGATAGCGCCTTTCTAAAGGCACTATTTCACTAACGCCTTTAAAAGGCATTAGATAGCACCTTTGTTTTTCCAGTGTAATACAAAAATATTAGCGCCGTTATTTACCCCTCGGCAAGAACGGATATTAGGACACGATGTGCTTACTTTGAAATAACTTCGTTTCTTCCGTGCCGCTTGCGAATAATGTTTTGAAGGCGAACAGCATGCTGTCTATTGCAAAGTGCCGGTACGATAGTAAAATGTTATCGTACTTTCGTAATAAAACCGTGGTAAACTTGTCTTCCGCAAAACAAAGACAGATCAAAGCTAGCTTAAGTTCACCGAGTTCAGTTTTACACGGGTGATAAACTAAATAACCCTTACTTCGGCACTCTTCCCGTGGCGCGCAGAGCGAACTGGACTGCCATCCTCTCCCTCTCGTTTCATGTCGGGTGTGTTCATTCTAGAGCAGCACGCAGAGTGCCTGCCTCCCGAGTACACGGCAATGAAGAGGGGCAAACAACAACCACTTACTTACTTCCTGCCCTTCATTACGACGCGCGCGAGGGCCGGGCCGGGGCGAGCTCGGTGGACGAGACGGGACGGGCACTCAACCCATTAACCTAAAAGATGACAGTGGCCGCGCGGCAATCCGGGAGGCGCGCGGAGCCGCGGGGAGGACGAACGGCCAGGAGCACATCGTCATCGGCATCCTCCTCATTCAGAGGCTCAGGTCCGCTCGCTCGTTCCACTGCCCCGCCCCGCCCCGCCCCGCCCCGCCCCGCCCCGCCCCGCCCCGCCCCGCCCGCCCCGCCCCGCCCCAAGGTGGCCCCCAGGACGGACAGTAGCCTCTTCCCTTTTCAAGCATGACGCCGAGTCCGCCACGAGAAAGGACTGCGCGGCGCATATACTCCACTCGATGATAGCTCATTCTACCGTCGACGCGGCTGCTGTGCTGCCGCACCGCAAAGCCCTTGATTTACTTCCCCCCCTATCCCCTCCCCCCCCCTCTCTCTCTCTCTCTCTCTCTCTCTCTCTCTCTCTCTCTCTCTCTCTCTCTCACTCTCTTTCGCTGGTTCGGCAGTGGCGCGGCGTGTGTAGTATGTGTGTGAAGCAGGGCAGGGCGCGGGCCGCGCCGTGAAGTGCGTTGTGGCGAGCAGTTTAGGTCAGGGAAAGAAAGGAGCCCGCGGGAGTACATGGAGAGAGAGAGGAAGGAAGAGACAGAGAGAGAGAGAAAGAGAGGGCGCATCTTCTCGTGTGTGTTATTGTTGTTGGCGCTGCCGAGTCACGCACCGCCCGAGGAGGAGGGGAGGTGAGTCGGGAAATGACGGATCGGAAACGGGCGATCACATGTGGGATTGCGTATCACGCACCACGGATTATGTGTATAAATTTACGTTAAATTTCAAATATATCTGCACGTGATGAAATGGAAGCAAAGAAAAAGCTACCCACCCCACTACAGTTGTTTTAAAAATGTTTAAACTAATGCGGTAAATTTTTCATTTGCCGTGCTAGGGAAGAAGAAAACCCGCCTAACAATAAGAAGCAAACAAAAAGCTGCTCACACCACTACATTTACTATTTAAACGTTTTAACTAATGCAGTAAATTTTTCATTTACCTTTGCTAGGAAATAAGAGCAAAACCCACCTAGCAATAAGTAGCAAATAATATTTCCGCCGTTCTGGTCCTCGGCGTATCATTTGAGCTGGCACGCGCTGGGCCGGGCCGGGCCGGGCCGGGTCGGGTCGGGCTGCAGGAGAGACGGGACAGGACGGGGACAACTCCGGCCCGCCGCGCCGTAAGCCTCCTGATCCAGTTTCCACTCTCCTCAGTCACTCCCACTTTCCTTCTTCTACAGTTAGTAGTCGTCGTCGTCCTCCTCCTTCTTCTCCTCCTCCTCCTCCTCCTCCTCCTCCTCCTCCTCCTCCTCCTCCTCCTCCTCCTCCTCCCGCTCTCGCGACGAGAGTATGCACGTGACGTTTATTTTTAAAAAAACAGTAAAAATAAATAATCGTAAAATTTTATTTAGCTGGGTAATGATAATGACTTCAAAGCGAAACGGTAATGATGGTAGTAGAGCAGCAATGCTATCTCTCGCACCCTCCGCGCTCCGCACCTTTCTACTAAATGGATCGCATGTGGGACATCTCTCGACGCTAATGGCCTTGGGTCAGACGGGGCAGGGCAGGGCAGGGCGGGGCGGGGCGGGGCGGGGCGTGGGGCGGGGCGGGGCGTGGGGCGGGGCGCGGGCGGGGCGCGGGCGGGCGCTGGCTCGTGTCTCCTGCAGAGCGATTCCGGTGCACGCACTCTGACGCACTCTTAGGCCCACTCCCTAAGTGCGAGAGAGAGAGAGTCAGAGCGCTCTCGCACACTCGGCAGACTCATAGAGAGCGAAAGAGACCGAGAGCGGAGTGCATGCATCAGAATCGCTCTGCTGCACCGCCCATGGCCCGGGCGGGGGCGGGGCGCATCGCGCGGCACTGTTGAAAACTTCTAGTTTTCGAGTACAATACGAATTATTAGCAGAAGATATACGAATGTATCAGCCTGCTTGCTCTGTCATACAGCGAGCAGCCAGTAGTTAAAATTCTATACAGTAAATACTGCACGCGACATTTTCCCATTCAAGATCTTTTGCGCTGATGCTCGACTATTATTTATTTTTAAAGATTAAAATTTATGTTTCAGCTGTGGATTTAAAAAAAAAAATATTTAGTGGGGGTAATAAGGAGGACAGCAAGCGCACCACGACCGCAGCGCACATTCCAGACGGCGCTGCGCTTCTTCTCTTTAAATCCGCACTTATTCCTTTTCTAGCTTGAGCTGCTCTAGCTCCTCCAGCGCGGAGACTCGCGAGTACATGGCGCGACATAGCACGAGCAGGCAGATGAAGATGAAGCCAGAGGCGCGGAGCTAACGCGTGACCTCACCCCGGGGTGGGAGTGAGGAGCCTCCGCCGTTCACCCAAGTGTGTGCATGTTGCACTTTTGTAGCCGTGTGAATTTCCATAAGTCCACTCTAGGTCCACTTGCCTCTCCAAAAATTTAATGATTTAAATGAAAATCAGGTTGGCCACACAATGTGGAAAGTCAAATTCCCTGACTTTCCCCTGACTTTTCCCCGACAAAATTGTATTTTTCCCAGACACGAACTCAAGAATTTAAGGGGTAGAAAACTCTTAAAAAAAGAGCGCAAAATCTGCGTCGCAAGAATACTTAGCAAATGCAGTCGTTTGAAAAATTTTCCCTGACAGTGACCATTTCCCCCTGACATTCCCCTAACTTTCCTGACCTATTCCCCCCCCCCCCCTGACATTGCCCTGACTGACGTCTCTAAGTTGTGGCCAGCCTGTAAATGTTATTTCACTTACCAGTAAGTGTACAACACAACATTTACACACTTGGGTTCCCAGTGTAGGGGGGCCGAGCGGCGGCGGCACGGCGCGCCGAGATTCGAAAGGGAAGATATTCGGAACAATACGGGCCGGACGGGCTGGGCTGGGCCGGGCCGGGCCGGGCCGGGGGCCGGCCCCGACTGACCCGCGCGCTAATGTGGGAACAGGCCGGCCAATTAGACAAACCTCGCGATCCGACTCGCAGGTGTAATCACACCGCAACCCAGTCCTGCATATAATGGCACATAGGCGCTTAGGGTCGGTCGGGTCGGGTTCTGGTTAGAGCAGTCGACACTGAAAACGAAGGAATGCTGCATGTCGGTCTCGAGAGGATGACGGCACGGCGCATTATTATGCAGTTTTTAAAAGTAATTTTTAAAGAAAGGCCCGGGACTTTATTTCCGATAACGCCGTTCGATCCCTCGTCTTGTGAAATTTCCGTTCGAACAGATTGAACGCGCGTTATCCTCTCGTGACCGACATGCATCATTCCCCCGTTTTCGTCAGAAGAGTATTTATATGGATATGGATACATCGGGTCGCCAGGGCAGCGGAACGTTTCGTTTCACTTTTTCGCAGGCGGTGCATTGCTGTGCGGCGCGGCCCACTGATGCGTATATACAGCAGGTGTTTCTCGCGGCGGTGCGGGCTGAGTGGTGCGGGGGGACAGGGCAGGGAAGGGGGGGAGAGAAAAGAAAATAAGAAAAGAAATAAAGAACGTGCGAACGGCGGCGCCCCGACCCGACCCGCGCCGCCTCCTCCCCTGTGTGAGGTCGATGCCGCGGGAGATAAGGATAGAGCAAGCACGCCCGTGCGGGGCGGGGTGGGGTGGGGTGGGGTGGGAGCGGGGCCTACTGGCTACAGCTGCACTGTACTGCACTGCACCGCACACAACTCGTCGTATCGCGTGCTTTGGGCGCGAGAAAAGACCTCTTGTTTCGAGACCATGAAAAATAAAGAACAAGTACTTGACGCGGTGCTCGGTGCAAGAGTCGTGATGATATCGCCAAATAATAAAACGTTGCAATTCAGCAGTATTCCTAGGCACTGCAGCTAATAGTGCAACATGCACGCCGATGGTGCACCGATCGTGAGGTGGGGGCGAGGAGGAAACAACTCTGAAATTAGTGTATACAACTCGTAATTAGAAAAAATTCAGAAAAATACAGAAAAATTGGAAAAATTCAGAGAAATTCAAAATATTTTCAAAAAATGTTTTTACGAAAATGACAAAAACTCAGAAAATTTAGGGAAACTTTAAACAATAATTGTAAAAACATCAACAGACATGCAGAGAAATTCACAAAATCTGCACACCCCTCGGGCCCTCGGGCGGGGTGGGCATGGCGGGGCGAGGCGGGCCACGGGACCGGCCGGGCCGGAGAGGCGCTGCCATACGCCTTCGTGTCCGCCAAGGTCATCGCGCTAGCTACTTGCTACTTTCGACCCCGACTCCACGCGGCCCTGCCGCCCGGAACCTGCGTGCGAATTTCAGTATTCCAGATTCGCGCGCGGCGCGCGGCCCGCTACGTTTTGGTGCAGTTCGGTGATCCGGTGTGGCGCTACGCCCCGCCCCGCCACGCCCCAGTTGTGCATGACGCAATCCGGGTAGCAGAGTGCAAATAGGCCCAGCAGCAGCAGCAGCTCGGCGGCCCAGCCCGGCCCGGCAGTACCGCCTGGCGGGGCGGCGCGGGGCGGCGCGGGGCGGCCCCTATTATTCCACATTGGTTACGCCGCACTTGAGCGAGCACCAGCAGCAGCAGAAGGCTTCTTTCCCAACGCGATAAAACAGGGCCTAAATGCCGAAAGGCTTAAGCAGGATCCTTTGCGCCGGTCTCGTACAACACCGCCGCCACCATCGAGTGGTGGAGCGTCGCATGGCGCCTGGGCAGCGCAGCAGCGCCAGGTTGGCCAACGCGAGGCGAGGCGCGCGGGGCCGGGCAGCGCTGCAGCCGTGACGGGCGATTTTTGTTGTGTTTTGGGGAATTCCTTCAACGGAGCTGCAATAATGCCCGCGCGGAGCAATGCAATGCGCACGAGCGCGCTATTGCTATTCGCGAGGAAAACGCAAACTTATTAAAAGGGCATTTTCCTAGAAGCAGCAGGAGAGTCCGCTAGTATCCCACCGGTCCATTAATCAACTGGCGGTAATACGCCTCCTCCCTTTACAACGTGGAGGGTGCACTGCACTCCCTTCCCATTTAAGTTATTACATACACTCTCTGCTTCTCGAGCAGCAGACGCAGACGTCATCATCATCATGGCTTCCATGGAGACGATTTTGCGCGGGTTTGCGCGGCAGGCGGAGAAAGCCAAACCGAATAACGCGCTCGTCTTCCGCCCTCCGGGTTCATTACGTCCCATTCCATATTTCCGAGCACGGGGGAGACGTTATGCACCTGCGTGTATACGCAGCGCAACGCTACGTTAAAACATTACACTCAATCATCATTATAGAACCCTTCCGCAATTTCAACTTTGACTTAAACTTCTCGCGCGGTTCCCTCTAATGACAGCCCTTCACGCATTGTGTGCGTGTGAGAGAGAGAGAGAGAGAGAGAGAGAGAGAGAGAGAGAGAGAGAGAGAGAGAGAGAGAGAGAGAGAGAGAGAGAGAGAGAGCTGGCCTAGCCTAAGCAATCTAGCCGTGCGATGTCTGATGGGCGCGAGCGCCGCTCACAGTTACATTGCCGCACGGCCGCGCCCGTAGCGTTTCCTATAGCTTGAGGGCTATCGCAGGGGTGTTGGATAAGTTTTACGTTTGGCGCGCATTATAAAGTGAGCGGGTTTGTGAGCGGGTGGGGCGAGCCGAGCCGAGCCGAGCCGAGCGTGTGTTGTTCGGGGCTCCGCGATGTGATATGATATAACGACCTCCGCTCCACTTTTCGGTTGGTATATACTCTAAGGCTGCTGAGCGGGTGGGTGCGTGGGAGGGGGGGAGGGGGGGAGGGGAGGGGAGGGGAGGGGAGGGGAGGGAAGCCCCACGGGAGGCGAGGGGGTATGATGTGCGTGTGAGCGGGCCTAGGTCAAGATGGGGCCCTTGGGAAGGAAACGGGAGCAGCGCAGCTCGGTGCGGTGGGGCCGAGCGGCTCGACAGAGCTGGGCCGGGGAGCCCCGGAGCCCCGCAGGGCAGGGCCCAGGGCGGACCTAGCCAGATACCTTCCTGTTTCCTCTTCTCTCGTTTGTGAATGGAATAAAAGAAGCCATGGTAAGTAGTAAGTATAGTAGAGCGCCACCACCGGTCCATTCAGCTCCACCTCACCGTCCCGAAACGGAAACTGCTGCGCCGGAAAAGTGTATAGCGCTGGTCCGTACCACCGCGGGGCGGGGCGAGGTGTGGCGAGGTGGGGTGGGGTGGGGCGGGGTGGGGCGGGGTGGGGTGGGGTGGGGTGGGGTGGGGTGGGGTGGGCGGAGCGGGGAAGCAGTCGCGACTGTCTGAGCGCACCGTCACACCCGTCACACTCGGAGAGAGGAAGAGAAAGAGACCAGCCAGCACTCCATCTCTATCGCCCCGCTCTCACGCTCGCGTAAGAGATCCGGAGTAGAAATATAGTAGTGCGACCCGCAAGTTATTGGGAACTACCGAAACCACCAATCAGAACAGTACTGTTCGCTTCGCGCTCAGCTGTAATTTTTACTTCGATCCGCACGCCAGCCTGCCCATTGGAGCCTTTATGTTATGGGGAATGACTGGGGTGTCCGTGCGCGCGCTCTCTCCATCGCACTCCGGCGCGTTGGTGCGCTGCAATCCCGTGAGAGCGAGAAACTATCAATGTTGAGCGATGCATGTCGAGTGGGCTCGAGGTGGCTGCGGCCCCCGGCTGGGGCCGGGCCGGGCCGGGGACATCTGGGCTCAGGTGCTCGCCCCGCCCAGCCCCACCCCGCCCCACCCCGCCCCGCCCCGCCCCGCCCCGCCCCGCCCCGCCCCGCCCCGCCCCGCCCCGCCCCACCCCGCCCCGCCCCGCCCCGCCCCGCCCCGTTCCGCTCCGAGTGCGATGAAAGCTCAGCCAGGCCAGGCAGGCACCACCACCAACCTCCAGGCGCTCGCTTAAAATTGGCTCCCGAACGGGCATGAAACTGCGACCGGGCTTTTTGCTTTTTGCTTTTTGCGCGCGTTACCGGTCCCGGTGGTGGTGGTGCCCACCGCGTCGCAGCGGCGGCGGGGGCAGCGTGCGAAAGGGGCGGAGCGGAGAGCAGGCCAAAAGGGCAAAAAGAGGAGAGAAGGAAAAGAAAAAAGAGAAAAAAAGGGACCCCCATCAGGTTCAGGAAACAGACTCGGGCAAACTGCATTACATGCTCCGTCTTCTTTACAAGCATTTTACGCGCGCATGTATGCGCTTCACATGCAATTAACGTGCAGTTTTCTGATACGCTCGCAGTTCTGCTAACTGGGGTGGTGAGATCGTCGGCCCACCAAAGCCGGCGAGGAAAAGGAGTCCATACATGTAGTACAGCAGGGTGAGTGGGCGTCGCCGCGAAGGTTACACTTGCTGCCCTAGAGCTTATTGGCGAGGCTCAGCAGGTGGCCCGGGAGGTGGCCCAGCTCAGCCCAGCCCAGCCCGAGCCGACTTCAAGGGCGGCTCTTGGGCGGCGCGCGGCTCAAGAGGACAGAGACAAACTGTGTTGCGCTTTTGCACACAGATTGCCTATGCCATTCTCACGGTCCGAGTGCGCGCGCGGCGCGGTGGGTGGGGCGGGGCGGGGCGGGCTGAGGGCGCGCCCCAGCGCCATTGATCCCATTGGGCGTGGCGGGGCGTGGCGGGGCGTGGCGGGGTGGGGCGTGTCGAGGCGGGGTAGGGCGGGTGCTCCCAGCTGGAGGGTATCGGTGCCCCAAGAGGTGCCGTGGTGGCCGCCCGCCCCGCTGCTAACCCCGCCTGTCTGTCTGTCTCGCCTCCCTGCGCTATTGTTTTGCTCCTGTCTAGCTTTTACTTTCGGAATAACAGAGCTGCGGAGTCCTGCCCGCCACGCCCCGCCCCGCCCCGTCCCGCCTGGCCTCCTGGGCCTCGGCCCTACTGCCCTCCGGGCGCGCGGGGCGGGGCAGGGCAGGGCGGGGCGGGGCGGGGCGGGGCGGGGCGGGCTGTGGCGGGGCAAGGAGCGTCGCGCTGCAGATGCCTTGGTCTCAGAGCCGGCCGCCGCACGACGCGCCGCGCCACGCCACTCGCGCTGTGTTGTTTTGCCTGCTAATAACTTTCGCCGTTGCGGTGGGGTGGGGCGGGGCGGGGCGGGGTGGGGCGGGGCGGGGCGGGGCGGGGCGGGCCGAGGCGGGCGCGACGGGCTCTCCACAGGAGAGCAGACTTTGTGGCGGAGGGCGACGTTGACGCCGCCGCGTCGCCCGCGGAGAGCGCGAGCACGAAGATCATCGTCACACACAAAGTTGATGAAGAACTACTGCACATCATGTGCACTGAGAAACACAACGTCAGAGAGGAAAAAGAGAAATGGTCCTTTTCGGATGTATAATACCGAGAAAACAACTCTAAATTTTGATGGACAAGTATGTTATGAAGTTTTGTGACTTTTCGTGAATTTTTGGAGAATTTACGTTGAATGTTTGCTTGAATCTTCCCAATTTTTTTTTTTTATTTTTTTTTCCTGAATTACAAGGTGTACAAAAAATTCAGAGCTTTTTCCCCTCGTATGAGACGCAGTCAATAGGCATGCCGATGTCGGCTGCGGCTGCTGCTGCTGCTGCGGCGTATAAACGAGTTGCGTACGGACCGAGGACGCGTGTCGTGGTCGCAGACGGCGAGAATTGCGGGCGCGCGAAAACGCCGCGCGTATGTGCAGGCGTGCACCTGTCCGTGCGTGCGTGCGTGTATGACTGAGCGTGCACGTGCGCGTGCGGTGCGTGCGAGCCCAACCAGCAGCAGGGCCGCCGCCGCACGCGCACAACGCAAAAGTGCTCAATAGAAAAAGAACGTGACGAGTGCCCCGCCGGCGTTCGTTACAACAATCTATAACATCGCGCCTGCTTTGGACTGAATTTAATTATGGTGGATTTTTCTCGATTGCAGACAGCAGCGGCGAGTACGAGGCCTTCGAGGACTACGCCGACGAGCTGTCGCGCCGCCTGGACGCCGTGGACCTGCTGGAGCGGGAGGTGTCCGCCGCGCCGCCCGGGCCGCGCTCCAAGAGGCACTCCGTGGCCGTGAGCAGGCCGAGGCCGGCGACCTCGCACGCGCACCAGGCAAGCACCTCACCGCCACCACGGGCACCAGGGTGCTGTAGACTGGTTCGAAAGGGCGCTTATTCTTTCTCTCTCGCACCTACTCGGCGCGCCCCGTCAGTGCGAGTGAGAGACACAGAGGAGCGCGCTTCTGAATCAGCCAGAGCAGTCTGCTGGTGGTAGATAGCACATCAGCCAGACTGACGCCGCACCGCGAAGCGATTATAACCATCTCCACTTTTTCCAGATGCCCCGGAGCCGCGCGTCCATCGCGGGGCCCGCCCCCGCGCTGCCGCCGCCCGCCCGCCTGTCCGCCGCCTCCGTGCGCCGGCGGCACTCTCACTGCGTGGCCTGGCCCGCCCCCAGCGCCGCCCCCAGCGCCGCCCCCAGCCCCGCGCACATCTACAGCACGCGGCGGGCGTCCTTCAGCCGGGGGCAGTTGCTCGCCGGCCTGCACGCCACGCACCAGGGGTGAGTGAGAGCGAGAGAGACAGAGCGCTCTTGCACCCGCGCCAGACTCCTATGGAGACGAGAGTGACAGAGCGAGGGAGTAACGGCAGCGCGCAATCGGTCTGCTGTTGCATTATTTTTAATATATGTTAACACGGGACACGGAGAGGAACAAAACGATGCAGGAGCCGTGAGCCGTGAGCTACGCACTTACGCACTGCTCTCGATGTTCTGGACGAAGGAGGCCTCGAATGACAAATGACAAGTAGAGAGGAACCACGTACGTTCATTGGCATGCATGTAGAATCCATGTCACCCTCCCCTGCTTCCCCGCGGCCGCCTCGGCTCTCCACATTCCCACCCTATCTGCATGGGTCTGCGTGCCTCCCCCGCCCCCACCGCCGCCCCCCGCCCCCTGGCCCCGGGCCGGGCTGCCCGGGCTCCCACCAACCAGCTATTTCGAGCAGCTAGCTCTTCCGGGCAAAACACGGGGTATGGGTCCCCCCGGCCCCCCTGGCCAGCCCTAGCCTGGAAAACGCTATTCTGGGAATGCGGAGGCCGGAGTGCAGGCCGGCGAAGAGGTCGCGCTTGAGCCTCGTCCGCAGCCCGGAGACCGGAGCCCGGGCCGGCGGCACCCCCGCCACACCCCCCCTCGTCCCGCCCCTGAGCGCAGAACCTCTCACCGCCCACCCCTCTGCCCGTCGGCCCCGCCCCGCCCCGCCCCGCCCCGCCCCGCCCCGCCCCGCCCCGCCCCGCCCCGCCCCGCCCCGCCCCGCCCCGGCGCCGAGCCGGCGCCGCACCACCCCCACACGGAGGCCCGGGGACGCAGCCACCCGGCCGGCGGCGCGCCACGGCGCTCAACCCTGACCTGCCCGACGTGCACCCGCCCGCTAGCGCTAACCCGTGCGCTAACCCGCCTCCCGCCTTCCATCCCGGCAGCTCATGCTCTTGTTCCTCCCGCAATATCGCGCCTTCACTACGCGGAACGGCCGCAAAACGTAATAATTATAATAATAACAACAACAACAAAACAAAATATATTACGAACTCACGCACCCACACCAGCGGCGAAATACGAGGAGAAGAAAAAAAAATCGGTTACGCGAGGTTCTAAAAGAAAAGATGTTTTCGTTTCCCTTGCGTGGATTTATGACGCACGCGATGACTCTCTCCTCTGCGCCTCTCGACGCGCGCGCGTGCTCGAACGCAACAGCCCGTTGCAGGTGCAGCGGGGCGGGGCGGGGCGGGGCGGGGCGGGGCGGGGCGGGGCCGGGCGGGGCCGGGCGGGGCCGGGCGGGCGGCCGCCAACGAGTCAGTTAGTCGCATCAAATGCACGCCACGAACCATTGGCCGCATCCATGCTTGCGATGGGCTTCCGGAAGGAACGTAGTGTATCGCTTTTACTATTTTCTCACTGCTAAGGCCATCCTACACGTCCTACACCATTGGTATCCATGACAATTTTCAAGAGCCACTGTCACATTCCACATCGAAAAAAAAATCAGAGGTAGAAAGAAAACGCACCGGAATGGTAGTCTATGCACTGGACTAAGCGGGGGGCGAGGGGTTGGGGGTGGGAGTGCTGGAGAGAATAACCAACAACCCCAAATGCCCGGCGGAGCTCGTAGGTATAGGAACTAGAGCAGCGGGGTAGAGGTAGGGGGGCACAGCGCGGCGCGGGCCCGGGCCGGCTGGAACTGTGCGACGCGGTCTCTCTCTCTCTCTCCCACCCCCGCCTCACCTCCACCCGCACATCTAGCTGTCTCTGTCCCTCCGCGGCCTCCGCGACCACCGCCGCCGGCCGGCTGCTTAGGCCCGAGGCGCCCGGCCCGCCCGCGCCAAGATGGCCAGCCCTGATAACGCCGATGAAGGGGTTACGCCACTTGTCTTTTATATTTTCGCGCGCGTTTCCGACCCTTTGTTCTGCGGGCCGGGCGCCGGGCCCGGGACCCTGTCTGTCTGGCCTAAAGGCAATAGGGACTTGCTCTGCTCCGGTGCGTCGATAGTGACAGCACAGCCCCGGGCCCCGGGCTCCAGCAGCAGCTCCAAGCTGGTTAGGGCAGTTGACACGGGCGGCAGCCGGCCGGGTTCAGGTGTCATGGCGGGCAGGTCGGACACCAACAGTAAATCCAGGGAATGTAACCAACCGACCGAACTCAATAGTTTGTTTCCGCTTGCCCCGGAATTATAAAACAACTCGTCTATCCTTAACCTAACCTCTCAGAAGACAATACAATTATCCGTCGCAGTTATTGCTTCCGAGCTTCCGACGGACCACGACGGCGATCAGCTGATCACAGCTGGTCGAGCTGACAGAGTCGTCTCAAGAATAAAGTTTGTGACACTTACCATCTCCGCTGACAGGCCGTCCTTGATCCTCACGAAAGTATTGGAATATGTAGTATCTTGTCTAGTTCTGAAGCACTACACTGATTTAAACTTGAACACACGACGAAATATCGAGACGCGGGACGCGGGACGTTCATTCTCAACCGTTACTTTCGAAATACCGATGCAACGGAGCCGGGGCGGATGTCTTCATTTGTTCTCCGAGAGTAATTCAACTGTTCGATATATCGAATTTTGTCTATTTCGAAGATTTCAAATCACTGAAAAATCTTCACACTTACTCAAATGCCAAAATTAGAGCATCCTAAGAAACAAATTTCAAAGTTTTATTCCTTTTACAAATTTTGGGAATATTCAGTGATGGATTTGATTCGAATAAGCAAAATCGATTCGATTCGACTGGAAGGCGGTTCGCTATGGGCGGGAGGTGGCGGGAAGGAACGAATACTTGTGGATAATATCGCTTCCCTGCTGAATAAACCTGAACAAATGTTATTTTGGAGACTCCTTGTAACCTCTAGCCGCGTTTATCGGAAGTTCTATCAAAACATAGACTTGAGGTTAAAGTCGTCCAGAAGCAAAACAGAATAATCTTGCGGTTATTGAGATCTCGTCCGTCGTGAGGCGACGGGGAGGGGAGGTGTCCGCTCTGCTCAGCCAGCGGACCCGCGGGACGCACGTCGCACGGTACGGGGGACACAAGCTTTGCTCTCCGTTGAATGAGTGGGCTGCACGACGCCATAACGCATCTCTGTTCGCATCAGGCGAGCCGAGTCGGGCTGCTGGCGGGACCGTAGGGAGGGGGGGGGGGGGCTGGAGGGAGGAGGGGAGGCCAGAGAGGACGACGACGACAGCGCTTCCTATTGTTGGTCCCGGGGGCGTGGCCGCGTGGCCCCGCCCGCCCTGCACTGAGGAGTACGTCGTGGAGGTGAGGTGGTGGGCGGGGGCAGATGACAACGCTGCGGGGCGGGGCGGGGCGGGGCGGGGTGCGGCGGCGCCCACTCCTCCCCGCCGTGGTCCCGCAGTGCGTACGTCATGTACGGCACTCCGAGCCGGCCAGCCGCCTGATTCCGAAGATCGCTCTCGTGCCCCCGTCCTTGTCGCACTCATGGGGCCCTGCCATCCCCCACGTAGGGCACCGCCATAGGTGCGACAAGGACGGAGCCACAAGAGCGATCTCCGGAATCAGTCTACTGAGCGGCCAGAGCCTCGCCTGCGCCGCGCCTCGCCTCGGGTCGGGTCAGGTCGAGGGGTCCCTCACTCCCATTTTCCGTGTACGATGACTTTCGATCAAAAATGACTTATTGACTGAAAAGGACCGAAAATTGACTAAAATGATGAAATGATTGAAAATTGACTAAAACTTATTGAAACGATCGAAAATGACGACAGAGATTACAAATGATTAAAAATTATTGAAAATGATTGAAAATGATTAAGAATGATTTAAAAATTATTGAAAATTGATTGTAAGTGATAGAAAGTGATTGAAAATTGATTGAAAGTGATTGAAAGTGATTGAAAGTGATTGAAAGTGATTGAAAATGACTGAAAATTGAAAATTATTTCGGCGACTAATTTAGGCACCAACATCCTTTGATTCACCCTAACAATCAAGCTATACACTGTAGAGAAAAACTACAGCAAATCCAGTTAATTTTTATGCCAGCCTAAACTGAGTCTACATCGGTTGTCCGACCGTTTTTTGTCCGACCTCGGGATTTTTGCGGCCGCTACCGCTTCATGTTTTTTTTGTTGTTTTTTTTTCCGACCTGGCAAACTGGGTGTCATAGTTATTTTTTGTCCGACCTCGTTTTCTCCGTCCCCAACGAACCGTTAGAGTAGCCTGGAGTCTACATCGGTTGTCCGACCTTTTCTTTGTCCGACCTCGGGATTTTTGCGGCCGCCACCGTCACGCGTTTCTTTTTGTCCGACCTCAATTTGTCCGAACTGGCAGTCTGAGTGTCAAATTTTTTCTTGCCCGACCTCGTTTTATCTGTCCCCAACGAACCGTTAGAGTCGCCTGCTATCCTTTGCGATGCAGCCAAAAAGTCGTCAACTCCGATATTCCTCCGTACACGAGATGATATTATACCTAAAATATTACTTTGATTTTACCCATATTACAGGTATAATTACGTTGATATTACCCATTTTCGCAGGATTATGACGTCAGTACTGTAAAATTGGCGTAATATTACCAATAATACCTGTAATATTCCATATTCCTCCGTACACGGTCAAGCAGAGTTGACGATCCTTTGATGCAGCTCGATTGTCCGACCTGATACTTTCCCCCAAATCTGAAAAAGTGCCTGGATTTTTTCCGACCTTGTTTACACGGGTAAAATGGAGAAGGAAAATGTATCATGGTAGGAGCATGCACCAAAAAAATAGTACAAAACCTCAAATTCAATTTATTTAAAAGATATTTTTTAAAAAATTGAAAAATTGGTAGGCCCCTACCTAACTCGCAACCTGCGAGCCCCGCCTGCTTAACTTCGGAGTTCTGATGGGATCCGGTGTGTTCCAGGCGACCGCCACCCCACGGGCACGAGAAGTCCTCTCCGCTTCGGGGAGAGTCCCCGCTTAAGGCTGGCGGCCTGTCAGGCCCGCCGTACCACCCTATTTAAACAGCGCCTTGAAGCCGTAGGTAGCATTTCGGACCAACGACTGGGCACCACCGGACCGCATGACCGGTCAGTGGGAGGTAGAGGCAAGGAAGGACGATAGAGGGGGAGAAAAGCAGAAAGAGAAGTTTTTGCGGAAGAGTAAGCGTACGGTTGGTTAGACCTGTACTGACCCGCTCCCGCACAGGTCATGGAAAAGCTGTTTACTAAGGAGCCAGATTCATAGGCCTTACTTCCCCACGAGGGACCACCCCCCGTGGCATGGGACGGAACTTCCTGACAACTCGCTTTCGCTGCCAGTGAAGAACCTACCTGGGAATTGAACCCAGGCCCCAAGTGCCGAGTCTCATGACACCCCGCGGCTTTCGTGGTACTAAGACCACTAGACCGTCGGCGATTCCACGAGGGAGCTCCGTTGAAATGGGGGGTTTGAATTCCACTCCAGCAGGCTGCTGTCCTCGGAAAAATTTATATTTAGCAAGATTCGAACCTGGGTTCCGCGGCTCGCGGGACAACACTGAGTCGGCACGGCTACGACGCCTCGGTACACGAGGCCTGCCCACTAGGGGTGACGCTGCGAAGAGCCGTAGTCGCTGACGAACCTGTTCCGGTGGCGTCATCAGGAAACCTGCTCTCCATCCAGCAACAGCCCGGCCGCGTGGCGAGATTGTTATGCACATCGGCACCGTTAATAACACTGGGTAGGCAGAGGTTCGAATACCGATCACAATTTCTTTCTTTATTTTTTCCTTTTTCTTTAAGAAACTTTGTCTCTTTGCAGTTGCCCAAAGGCACGCGAGTACAGTGGATAAAAAGAAAAAGTAGGTTTTATAAATTGAGTCAAAACAAATCCACACTCCATATTGGAAAAAAAAAATCCACATCGAAAAAAAATTATTGTGATTGGTATTCGAACCTGTGCCCACCCAGTACTCCTAACGGTGCCGATGTGCATACCAAAGTCGCCACGCGGCTGGGCTGTCGCAGTAAGGAGAGCAGGCGTACTGATGACGCCACCAGTACAGGTTTGTCGGCGACTACGGCTCTTCGCAGCGTCACCACTAGTGGGCAGGCCTCGTGTACCGAGGCGTCTTAGCCGTGCCGACTCAGTGTTGTCCCGCGAGCCGCGGAACCCAGGTTCGAATCTTGCTAAATATAAATTTTTCCGAGGACAGCAGCCTGCTGGAGTGGAATTCAAACCCCCCATTTCAACGGAGCTCCCTCGTGGAATCGCCGACGGTCTAGTGGTCTTAGTACCACGAAAGCCGCGGGGTGTCATGAGACTCGGCACTTGGGGCCTGGGTTCAATTCCCAGGTAGGTTCTTCACTGGCAGCGAAAGCGAGTTGTCAGGAAGTTCCGTCCCATGCCACGGGGGGTGGTCCCTCGTGGGGAAGTAAGGCCTATGAATCTGGCTCCTTAGTAAACAGCTTTTCCATGACCTGTGCGGGAGCGGGTCAGTACAGGTCTAACCAACCGTACGCTTACTCTTCCGCAAAAACTTCTCTTTCTGCTTTTCTCCCCCTCTATCGTCCTTCCTTGCCTCTACCTCCCACTGACCGGTCATGCGGTCCGGTGGTGCCCAGTCGTTGGTCCGAAATGCTACCTACGGCTTCAAGGCGCTGTTTAAATAGGGTGGTACGGCGGGCCTGACAGGCCGCCAGCCTTAAGCGGGGACTCTCCCCGAAGCGGAGAGGACTTCTCGTGCCCGTGGGGTGGCGGTCGCCTGGAACACACCGGATCCCATCAGAACTCCGAAGTTAAGCAGGCGGGGCTCGCAGGTTGCGAGTTAGGTAGGGGCCTACCAATTTTTCATTTTTTAAAAAAATATCTTTTAAATAAATCGAATTTGAGGTGTTGTGCCATTTTTGACTGAGAATGATTGAAAATGATTGAGAATGATTGAAAATGATTGAAAATTGATTGAAAGTAATTGTAAATGATTGATAAGTGATTGAAAATGACGAAATATGACCGAAAATGACGGGACGACAGAAGAAATGATCGAAGTACTGAAAATGTGATTGAGATGACGGAATGACCGAAAATGACTGAAAATGATTTATGCTGATTGAAAATGATCGAAAATGTGACTGATTTTCCCCGCGTACGATGATCGAAAGGAGTAAGGGACTCCTCGGGTCTGGTTGTGCAGCTGGACGTGGACGGCGGGCAGCGGGAGCGGTAGGGGCTTATTCTTTTGTCCGGCGCCGGGGCGGGGCGGGGCGGGGCGGGGCGGGGCGGGGCGGGGCGGGGCGGGGCGGGGCGGGGCGGGGCGGGGCGGGGCGGGGCGGCCGTGGGAGCCGTGTCACTCATCCGCAAGGAGCAGGAGCAGAGCATGTCCGGCAGGGCGGGGCGGTCGGGCTAATGTGGGCGCCGGGCCGAGCCGGGCCAGGCGATTCCGTATCTCTGTTTCGTATCTCTGTCCTTGTCGCTCTCACGGGAAATGGGCATAAGGTGCAAGAGAGATGGACATCCGCGGCGTCACCCTGAAAGATGCGCCCGCGCGCCCGCGCCGTGCGTCCTGCTGACTGATTCAGAAGAGCAAATGTCTCTCTCGCACCTATACGGCGTACCCCATCAGCGCGGTAGCGAGACGCAGAGCGAGGAAAGCGCTCTTCTGAATCAGTCTGCAAGGCGTTTCTTTTAGAGTAACCCACTCCCCTTCTCTGTTTCCAGGAGGTACGCGTCGGACCTGGCGTACATGGGCGGCGGCGTGTACGGCGCGCCGGCCGCCACCCCGTACGGCTCCAACCCCTACGGCACGGCGGGCAGCAGCGACGACTGCTACGTGAGCGACGCCAGCGAGGACTACACGGACGGCCCCGCGGACGGCGTCGTCGCCGCGCCGGCGCCCGCGGCCGCCGCGGGGGTCCCGCGCAGGGGGGACGCCGTCGTGGACGGCTTCACGGACGCGGACCTGATGTACGCGCAGCTGGCCTCCTCGCTGTACGGCGCCGACACGCCCTACGGCTACTGCGGCAGCTCGGGCCCGGCCGCCGGGCTGTCGGGCTACGACTGCAGCCGCTTCCAGCTCACCAACTACGGCCACCTCAAGATCGACTACTCGTGCAGCTGGCGGTCGCTGGACGCCTACATCGCGCACAGCTGAGCGGAGCTGCCGCGTCTGATTCCGAGGACCGCGCTCTCGTTTCTCTGTCCTTGTCGCACCTGTGGGGGTGCCCTATGTTGGGGATGGCGGCTGGGCCCGGGCCCCGTGAGTGCGACAAGGACGGAGGCGTGAGAGCGATCTTCGGAATCAGACGACTGAGCTCGGCGTCGCGACGCTCTGCGCCGCTCGTCCCCGACGGCGAGGGCGCCGGAGCGGAGCCACGCGGTGCGGCCCGGAGCCCGGAGCACGCGCGCCCGCGGTGCGGTGACCGCGCCGCCGCCGCCGGAGTCGCCTGTTACGAACGGCCCGCGGCCCCGCCGCCGCCGCCGGGTCGCTTCCTGCACTGCATGACCCCCGTCACCATGACGAGCCGAGATCGGCTCGACGGACGACGGGCCTTGATGAAATCGTGCGGCACGCGGAGAGAGAGAGCGAGAGAGAGAGAGAGAGAGAGACGAGAAACGTGTCGCGCTATTTTTATTCTAACTCGCCACGACCTCATGTTTCGTTCTTGTAATTATTTTTTGTCTTGTGATCGCAAAGTGAAGAAGGTCCATCAGCACGGGTTGAAAAACACACCCGGATACCTGTACTTAACACCAACTCTTTATTATTATTTTTTTGAGTTAATTTAAATTTTGTATTGTAACGTGAGCATCAGCAACGAAACGGCCTGCTCTCCCGCGGGCTGGGCCCCGGCTGAGCACTGACCAGCAAAGGGGTCCTCGAGGGCAACGCCAACTTCAACTGCAACAGCAACGCCACACTACTCATCTCAGATCAATCTCGCGATGCTGGGCACGGGCAGGAGCCCCACCACGCTCCGCCTCACCCCGCTGGACCATGAAAACAGAGCAGGGCAGAGCAGAGCGGTGGGAAAGTTGTAAGAGAAGGACGGACTAATTAGCGGACAAGTTCTGCGCTCACGGAGAGAGAGAGAGATGGAGTGGCACAAGTGAGGAGGAGAGACGGACATGTTGATGATGAAACTGATGCTTCACCCTCACTATTTTTGGAGGGCAGAGAAATATTGTTTTTTACAAATAGACAAAAAAAAAGGAAAGAGAGAGAGAGAGAGAGAGAGAGAGAGAGAGAGAGAGAGAGAGAGAGAGAGAGAGGAGTAGAAGATACGAGGGGGAAGGTCACTGCCTGTGTATATATATCCGGTGAATAAACTAGATGTATCATCATACATTGCCTTCCTTTTGTAAAAAAAACATCCACATTTATTTAATCATCAGCGCAAGATTTTGCAAAGGCGCAACGCGTGCATGACAGCAATATGTCTGGACAAGAGTATTAATGCCTATAGTTGGCAGAAACCACAGGAGGTCACATAAAAATGAACAAATTTCTATTTCTTTCAAATTCTACAACAACAATTTTGTGTAAAATTTAAGGATCATTGAAGAACTTAAAAACTACACACCAGACATAATTCAAAACTCCACATTTTACTAAGTCTAAAGGAACGGTAAATTATTCATAAATAGACCAGATCAATTCCTCCCCAGTGCAACCATAACATAAATACAATGAGTATCAAAACTAAAATTTAAGTTAGAAATTAATTGAGTTTTTCCCGCCAGTGCTCAAAACACAACAAAATAACATGGCACAATTCTTTTCTCCAAATAAATGAAAGTCTATTGGTTGTGAAAAGTACCATTACAATCACCCTATAAACAAGAATTAAAAATTGTTTAATTTCCTGAAAGAACGTTTCAAAAAATGCTCATATGCAATGCATATTGCTGATTCTATCTTTTATTACTCACCAACTTTACATTACCACTTCAAAATTGGAACAAACTAAAGTGACACAGAATCATGTCAATAGATAAAAATTTAATGTTACAGGAAATCTAAAAATTGACTAGCTAATTATTACTCTATCTGTATGCAAACAGGTCCCTTTGGTCAACATAGTCAATCCAAAAAAAAGAAACAAAAAAAATAAGCTGCCGGTTTATTTGCATTTCTTTTTTTTTTTATTTTGCAGTGGACTGCGGGACGGATTCGCATCTACCATGGATCTACTTTGGTAGGCTTATTTTCTATATAAATAGCAAATTTTTCTCCTAATAAATCACAATTATTCCTATCCACATTTATAAAGCCATGTTACCAGCCTAAGCACTCAAAACCAATCACCCATCTCTCAAATTTTATGTAGATCAAGCTCAACAACATCAAGCACTCAGATCACTAATCACTGAGAAATCGCATTATACCTTCGAAGGCTGCCGAACAAAGTAAGTGAAATCTCCATCAAAGCTTATTAGACCTAGATCGCACGTAGTATTACAGAATGATTTCGTAAAACACCCTCTGCGTACGTGCACCGCACATGTAGGCATACGTCGTTGGTTTGCCTGCTCAACGGTTTTGAGTGCAGCACTCCGTGCGGGTAGGCAACCCATCCTGCATTCGAGCACGAGGTGCAGTCTCACAAGAAATCAACACACAGCCTCTCAGGTAAACCCAATTCCCTCCTCGCACAAGAGATAACACTGAATGACATCCATCGCCCACAATTCATACATTTGACCACCACAGAATTTACTCAACTCCCGAAGGTTTCTATTAATAAAACACCGTCGGTAAAACCGAGATGAAATGCGTTCACTGAAATAATTTCTCAGTTGGTAACCGTACTCACGGGAAAATTTAGTACAACGTCCGAGCACAATCTCAAAGATTTGCCAGAGAAAATTGACCAAAACAAAAACATCGGCTGCGATATGAGCGGTCTGTGGTCATTGGCCATCCGCAGCCATGACGCTTCACTCTCCCCATTATCCTCGGAAAGGATGAGAAAAAGACAAACTGGGTTCTTTGGAGGAGAGTAAAGGAGAGCGACAAGAGGGACACCCTCTAGGGCCGTCGTCGTCGACGTCGTTGGTCAGAGCGGTGATAGTCAGACGGGTTTTTCCCCCCGCCGTCGTCGTCATCCTGGTCGAGGTCGTCGCCGTCGTCGTGGTGCCCCGTCCGTCCTACGCCGCGGGCCGGCGCCAGGCCGCGAGCAGCGTGACGGCCGCGACGGCGCCGAGCAGCGCGGAGGTGGAGGCGGAGGCCCCGCCGCTCGTGTGGCAGAAGTTGAGGTCGCAGCCGCTGGCGGCGCGCGCCAGCCGGGTGCGCAGGTGGCTCCACGAGCACAGCCCCACCTGGCAGCCCTCCATCTCGACGATGCGCTCGCGCAGGTAGAACATGACGCGGTGCCGCTCGCCCTGGTCGCAGGTGTAGAACACGGCCGCCAGGTTGGCGGCGAACGAGCCGATGAACGAGGTGCGGAACTCGCGCTTGGCCTGCTGCTCCATGTTGTTGGCCATGAGCGGGATGGGGTCGCGGTACACGCCGAGCGCGGCCAGCATCATGTGCAGCGCGCCGTCGTGCGTGAAGTAGAACACGCCCTTGGGCGGGGGGAAGCTCTCGTTGGCCTCGCCGTCCGACATCTCCGCCCGCCTGCAACAGAGAGAGAGACCCACAAACATATCGATCTGGCCGGTCACTTTTAACGACCAGTCAGCCAGTGGCACGCTGGTGCCAGGGCGGGCCGGGCCGGGCCGGGCCGGGGGTCTGGAGGGCGTGGCGCAGCGTGGCGGCGCGGTGCGCGGCGTGGCGCCTAGCCGGCAGGCCAGGGCGCCGGCGCCCGGCCCGGCGCCACAGCCCCTAAACATGCCGTGGGTGCGATGGGTGGGGTGGCGCGGGGTGGCGCGGCTCCGCCCCGGCCCGCCCCTGCCCGGAGGGGCGTGCTCGCTCACAACCAACCTCCTCAGCCAGAAAGCCTCCGGGGGGCGGCGGGGGTGGGTGGTGGAAGGCACTGACTGTCGACGCCGCCGCCGCCGCCGCCGCGGGTCGCTGCGCCAGACGCCAGCAGGCTGATTCCGAAGATCGCCCTCGTACCTCCGTCCTTGTTGCACCAATGGCGCTGCCCTATGTTTGGGGTGGCAGGGCCCCATGAGTGCGACAAGGAAGAAGGCGCGAGAGCGGTCTTCGGAATCAGCCTGCAGAGACGTCGGCGCCGACGACGCCATCACCAGTCTCGCAGAGAGAGTATACGACCCTCGTGCTTAGAGAGGGAGGGATGGAGGAGAGGAGGTGTGCGCGGCGGCCTAGAGAAAATCCACGAGAAACTCTTCTAGGCCGGTCTCTCGACATTCAGCGCGGATAAATGAAATAATTTAGGGGTTAGGCAGGGCACCGAGAGGACTTTTTTCTATCCATCTAGTTTCGTTCGTGCTTAGTGGAGGTAGGAGGAGGGGGGGGGGGGGCAGTGGGGGGCTGGCATGCAACACGCACATCGGTCGGGCCGCGGGGGCCACTGGCTGGCTGGTCGCAGAGCGAGACGCGTTGGGCGTGCAC
This sequence comes from Frankliniella fusca, assembly GCA_029379305.1. Classification (NCBI taxonomy): domain Eukaryota; kingdom Metazoa; phylum Arthropoda; class Insecta; order Thysanoptera; family Thripidae; genus Frankliniella; species Frankliniella fusca. The sequence goes on along the minus strand of JAHWGI010000318.1, from coordinate 648,659 downwards.
CTTGCCGGGGACACAAAAGGGAAGGGAAAGAGGAATGACAGGTTATTTAGTGCTCATAGGTAAGGCAGGGGGGGGGGGTCACTTTTTTTTCCACTCAGGGATAAGTAATGAAAAAAAAAAAAACCACGAAAATTTTAGAAGTACGATTCGTCAAACTTCGCGCCAAATTATTATTTTGATAAAGAAACTGTTAATTTCCTTACGTGAAATGGTCCATCATATCCTTGACCGGAGGGCAGCCCAGCTTGACATTGAGCTCGTTGCCGTACGAGTACGCGTAGTAGTACTGGAGATCGGCTCGGTACTCCATCACCTGCAAGCAAGAAATCAAACACGTTAGGTCCTTGAAAAAATAATGAAGTTATTTCTCTTTTCTACAGTGGTAGACAGATAGCACCGTGTCCTCAACCTTGTTCCGCCCCTCCTCGACCTTTTGCTCTGCCCCCAGTCCAGCCCCAACGGGCAGCTTGTCGTCGCGAAAAAATTAATGAATGAAAAATCGAAAGTTGAAAGGGATGAGGACATGGACAAGACAGGCGAGAACGAAAAGGGGTGTCACGCGAGAGCGAGAGAGACACGGTGAGGGGTATGAGAGAAAGGGAGAGGGATGGAAGACCGCCGAAGAGCGGAGGGGACGCAGCCGCAGCGTCGCAGGTCTTTTTTTTTTTTTTTTTTTTTTTTTTTTTTTTTCGTCTTGTGCGCCCTTGCCACCACAGCTCTTCCACTTCCTTCCGAGACGTTCCGAGTGACAGGGGAGGCGCCCGTCAGGGGGAGGGGAGGGGAGGGGGCATCCGATCGATGGGGCACGTGCACACGCCACGTGGACACGCCGGGCTGGACTGGGCTGGGGCTTATCTCTGCTGGACATTCCGTGGACGCCGGCCGCCGGCCCGGGCAGGGGAGGGGAGGGGAGGGGAGGGGAGGGGAGGCCTGCGCGCTCACCCCTCGACCGACAGTGCACTTGCACCGGAGTGCAACCCCTGTTCAAGGAGGATAAATCTCTCAACGCACTCTCCCCGTGCCCCCTGAGTGCTCCGCTCCGCCGCAGTGCGATGGCCAAGCAGGTGGTTGCACAGTTTTCACGGTTTTCACCTCGCGGGGCGGGGCGGGGCGGGGCGGGGTGGGGCGCCGTATGGGTGTGGCCGTAACGTACCTTGAGATCATCCTCCGTAAAAGCAGAGCACCAGGGTGAGAGGGAGACGTACTTCCACGCCTTGTCGTACCGGCACATCTCCCACATGAGGTCCACGTTCTCTGCGGGGAGCAAGAGAAAAATGAGTTCAACAAGATTCGAGCGAGGGGAAACAACTCTGAATTTTAGTGTACAAATGTGTGAATTTCTGTTAATCTTTCAGAATTTTGGTTTTTTAATTTTTAATTTTTTGGCGATTTTAGCTCAAAATTTTCATATTTTTTTTTGGAGAATTTTTGTCCATTTACCTGATTTTTTCTAAACGTTTCTCATTTTTTTTTTAAATTACGAAATGTACAAATTACAGTTGTTTCCCACTCTCATTCGAGCAGGTGTGGGGTGATAGATGTACCCCCTCGGTCTCAGAGCAATGTGGGGTGGGGGTAAAGCCACTACGTGATGGTTGTATCCACCGGTATATCTGACAGGGGCATCATCAGCTCACACTGGAACCGGGGCTTACGCACCCATGCTGAGGTTGTAGTGGAAGCCCAGGCGGTACGACACCCGGCCGATGGTCTGCTCCATCTCGGCGCCCGACTCGAACAGCTCGACCTCCTTGAGGGCGCGCTCGCGGTCCTTGCGCCAGGCGGGGCACAGCTCGTCGAACTGCAGCAGGGGGTCGTTCTCCACGGGCCGGGGCAGCTCCACCTCGTTGCTGAACAGGCCGGACGCGAACGCCTCGGCGCTCTCGTGCGTGCGCTGGCCCGCCGCGTACCGGAACTGCAGGCCGAAAAGCACAGAGTTGCGACACTTTTCTTGCACGCCCCCGTCAAATGTAACAATTTTAATTATTGTATTTTTTTTTATTTTTTTTAAAGAAAATGTGGTTTAACCTTGAAGCGGTCCGCGGAGTAGGTGGTGTTGAGCAGCTCGGGCAGCCTGCGCTTGAGGCGGCGCGCCAGGAAGGAGAGGTCGGCCTGACCCTGGCCGGTGAGCCAGTCGGCGCGGTCCTCGGTCACGTTGAGGTGCCAGCGCGCCAACGCCGCCAGGTCCTCGGCGCACAGCCGCCCGCCTGCGGCAGCGAGGGAGGGGGCACGGTGAGGGCGGGGAGGGGCGGGGGCGGGGTGAGGGGACGGCACCGAGGGATGCTTCGACAGAAACTCAAGCGTACAAAGCTTTTCTGTTTTTTAATGTTTTTTTTTTGTAATCTTCGATTTTTTCCTGATTTTTACCTATTTTTCCTCGTTTTTTCCTGTTTTTTTTTATTATTTTTTTTTTACGTTCTCGATCATTTTTTAAAAGATGTACACTTTAAAAAAAAAATATTGTCAGCTTGGTGCAGGACCCCTTGGAGGACGCCAGGCGCCAGGGTGGCGTCGACATGTCAGCCAAGTGTGCCCGTGTGACTTTCATTTCTTTTTCAAAATTTTGCAAAAATACTTTGAACCTGCTATGGCAAAGACACAACCCTATGCTGTGGTGTATGTGGTGTCATCTCACCCCGTATCCCTTCGCTCTAGGGTTCAAGCGCCGCACCGCCGCCGGGAGAGCAGGCAACCCACCTTGCGCCTCACGCGTGCGTTGGGTTGCCTACCCCCCCAGGCGCCCGGTTGCGGTTCCGCCGTGCCGCGGGCCGTTCTGCCGTTCTGCCGTCTCATTCAAAAGATAGCTCTCGCGCCTCCATCCTTGTCGCACTCATAGGGGCCCTTGCCCTGCCAGTCCCAACATATAGGGCACCGCAAATATAGGAGCGACAAGGACGGATAGGTACGAGGTGAGCGATCTTCGGAATCGCAGACGACTGACTTGTGGCCCGCCCGCGCGCATCGCGCGCGAAATTAACGCCAAGGCGATAAACCAGAAGCGAGCGGCCTTCTCACGCGCCGCGCGGAATCTTGTCAACGCCTGGCATCCGGTGTGGTGCGGTGCTTCTGCTGCTGCTGCTGCGGGTGCGGCACACACTGTCACTCACTGTGGCGGTCGTGGTTGCGGCGGATCTGGTCGCGGAGGCTCTCCAGCCTGGCCATCCTCTTGATGAGGGCCGCGTCCGGGAAGCGGGTAGCGGGCGTGCCCATGGTCCAGACGGTGACGGGGCGGCAGTCTGCAGGGGTGCACGAGCAGAGCAAGGCAGAGGGGGGCATGCCGTTAGAGAGAGAGATACAGGACAGGGTAGACAGACAGAGAGGGTGCATCATACGCAGGCACGAGGAGGGGACGGTGTGCGCCAGAGAACAGTGTAAGAAAGGCATCATCATGACGTGAGCGGGCGAGGAGGAAACAACTTAGAATTTTCGTGTACAAATTTAGTGAATTTTTGCAAATTTACGTAAATGTTTGTAAATTTATATTAACATTTTTTTGCAAGTTTTGTTTGAATTTGTCACGATTTGTCGTGATTTTTTTCTGAATTTTCCCGATTTTTTCTTTCTGCATTTAGCCGATTTTTCTACATTTTTTCTGAATTACGGGATTTACAAAAATTTCAGAGTTGTTTCCCTCTCGGCCAGAGGACAGTAAGAAGGGCATCATCATCATCATCATGACAGAAGGGACTGGACGGGGTGGCATGCACGCCGTCGTCGTCATGCCGCTCTCCATGCCGCGTGCTCGTGCGCTCGTGCTCCGAGGCACTCACGCCACTCACGGCGCCGAGCCCAGGAGGGGCTGGCGGTGCCGCCCCGGCCGCGCGTCCTGCTCGCGCGCTGGGCCTGCTCCTCGCTGTTCATGGCGTTCTGCAGGATGTTGTCCTGGAGCGGCGGCAGCGTCTCGCTCAGGCGCACCAGCGTCTCGCGGTCCGGGTAGGCGGTCCCCGCGGTCCCCAGCATCCACACCATGGACGGCCGGCACCCTGGGGAGGAGAAGGGAGCTCCCCGCAATGGTAGTCTCGAACGGGCCGCACTTTCGGGTCGACTCTGCTCGGTTCGAGCTATATCGAGACTCGATAGAAATTATATGGGATCCTTAACTCGAACAGTCAAGAGTCGACTCGGAGGTAACCCGTCGGAGACTATCACGGCGAGCTCCCTGACAACCCTCCAGGCGCCGTGCGCCCCGCCACGATGGCATATAAACTATTTTCAGGAAAAATACAAGCGGTCGGCCGCCCGGGGGGTGGAGGGATTTGCAGCACTGCCAACTGTCGGAAATCTGAAAGGAAAACAACCGTCGCGCGCGCCTACGGGACCGATTCAATGGGATGTTTTGGGTTTGGCGGTTTGGCGTCCGGCCGCACAGAGGTATAGTTGTGTTGGCGTTGCGCGTGGTGACTGACGAACGGCCGGAAGTCCGCCGACTCGACTCAGGCCGCCGCTATGCAGCCGCCTCGCCGGCCCCAAGTCCCTGCTGCTGCTGCTGAAACTCGAGTCGCCCCTCGTCCAGCCCCGGGCCCGGGCCACCTCCGGACAAGTGGGTACAGCCTGGTGCAGCACCGGCGAGCACCACTGACCCTCCGAGCTGCGACTTGCACCGGCGTTATTCGTCAGGCAAATAAAGCACCCAAAGTGATTTTAAATGAAAAGCAATGACAAGGTTTTCCACAACAGACCTGTATACCGAAAATTAAATGACATTAAAAAGAAACGATGAAAATCGAGTGGTTGGGCACGGTCAATACTCACACGGCACGTTCTGCGGTGACTCCCGGTGGTCGTACACGCGCTCATAGGCCGTCTTTGGCCCGTAGTACAGGTAGGGGTACTGGTCCTTGGCCAGGCAGTAGTCGGCCTGGCCGTCGGCCTGGGCGCGCGCGTCCCGCACCAGGGCGGCGCCGAGCAGCACCAGCAGCGACACGGTCCACATCTGCGGGACAGAGAGGAGGGGGTGTTCATGGTGGCAAAAGGATAGGGCTGCAAAAGAAAAAGAAAGAAAAAATGCGCCAAAGAAAAGTGTCTTGTCACGGCCATCGCAGTTCTGGGTGGGGCAAACTTGAAGTTGAAGACGCGCGTAACCAAATTAATCGCTCCTCATTCAGCTGATCGATGCGCCCGTGGCAGCGGCGCCACCCTGACCTTAGTAAAACACGATCCACCTGATGGGGCGGGGTGGGGCGGGGTGGGGCGGGGCGAGGCGGGGCAGGAGAGTGACCCGCGCCCCCGCCGCGCCCCGCCGCGCCCCGCCGCGCCCCGGGCCCGCGGGGACCAGCAGATAGTTCCCCGTGCCTGCCCTCTCTGCCCGCCCCGCCCTGCCCCGCCCCCTCCTCCCGAAAACGGCGGGCAGGCGACCCAGCGTGACATTTCCGGCGAGGGGCAGCGGAGGGCCCCGCCCATCCCCGCCCGCTGCGCCTGAAGGGTAGGCGGCCAGCAGCAAGGACGGGTCAGGGCTGTGCCACGGGCGGGGCGGGGCGGGGCGGGCGAGATCCTCCACCAGGGTCAGTGGGCGTGGCTGGCTAGGCCGCGGGGGCCGCGGGGGCCGCGGGGGCCGCGGGGGCCGCGGGAGCAGGCGGACGACGCCCGGCCCAGCCCCGGGATGCACCTACCGACTTTTTTTTTCAGAAGAGCGCTCTCCTCGCTCCGTCTCTCTCACACCTACAAGGCGAAGCCCGTGAGTGCGAGAAAGACAGGGCGAGGAAAGCGCGCGCGCTTCGGAACCAGTCGGCTGCTCTTCCTAGCGGAATGAGCCGCAGCGCGGAAGCGAATCACTTTCTACCGAGAGATAAGAGGACGCCCCATCATCAGCGCCCTAACACGAAACAAAACAATTTTTTGGGGCCACGTCAGTGTACATGTTTACGAGTCTTCAGACCTGAAGTGTTCGAGTAGTCGTCCTTGCGGGGCTGTACCACTGCGCCCAGGGCACGTGCACGGCGTCGCGCCCACTCCTCCTCGGGCCGTTGACATTATGGCGTGAGAGCTCCGCGGTCGCGGCTCGGCCCGGCTGCTGCCGCCTGATTCCGAAGATCGCTCTCGCGCCTCCATCCTTGTCACACTCATGGCGCCCACATAGGGCACCGCCACAGGTGCGACAAGGACGGAGGCACGAGTCGAGCGATCTGCGGAATCAGCCTGCTGTGAGGCAGGAAGCGTCGC